>JAYJMB010036990.1:0-33810 GCA_036873735.1 Pouteria campechiana | reverse complement strand
TTATTGGATTGAGGAGGAGTTGAGCCTCCTAAACTTGTTTAGATTGTGTTATTTTGATTCATGTTCTAGGTTAGTGTAACACCTATGGTGTTAGAAATCTACTCATGTGGAAATGGGTAGAGTTTACCTTATGAATTCGATAAATTTCACTATTTGGAGCTATATAAAGTAAATGAGAAGAAAAGAACTTAAGTAGTGAAATTGAGTAAAAGCATGTTTATGACATATATGAATAGCCTTATATGATATTTGAGGTGATTGAAATTTGATTATGTGGATATGGGTAGAGTTTGGTGCTTGAAATTCATAAATTTATCAATTTAAATTATATAATGGCCATAAGAAAAAGAACCAAAATGGTGAGTTTGGAAAAAAACATATCTATGATCAATGTGAATGGCCTAAGATAGTTATTATGTATAATGTAATGTGTGTGAAACATTAGCTTGAGTTTTGGATGTAACTTGGAATAAAAATAGCCTATGGAGTTACTTATGACAAAAAATTCAGTTAAAATGAACAAAATAGGTGTTTTTTGGCAATTGACCTCAAATGAGATGGAAAATAGCATGAACATATTTTGTTTCAAGTATGTGATGTGTGGGGAATCTTGTTTTGAGATTTGGATGCATTTTAGAATGAAATGGCATGTGAAGTCATTATAGCATAAAAATTCAGAGAAATTAAGTTAAAAATAAGTGAATGAGCGATTTTCAAAAATTGACTTCAAATAAATCGGTAAATAGCATAAACAAGTCTTATTTTATGTATGTGATGTGTGAGAAGTGATAATTGGGAGATTTGAAGTGTTTTACGTAAAATGGGGACTATGGTGATTTTTCATAAGTGTAAATGTTGAATTTGGAAAAAGGGTTCATTATGATTGAATTTGGACATAGATAATGGATTAATTTGAAAGAGTATTCAACATGATTGTATTTCATGAAATTATCTGTCCAAATGGAAAAATCACTCACTTCTGATATCAAATGAGGAAGTTAGGACTAATATCCCAAAGTTATTCCAAATGACTAAAAAATAATGAGATGAATGTTATGGGTCAACTTATGGAACTTTTTGATATATTTTTAGGATGATTTAGAAAATGTTGTTAACATAATAGTTGTATCCATTGAAGTTATCTTTCTAATGCATTAAATTTAGGTCATTTGGACATCGTATGTAAAAGTTATGCTTATATTACTAACTATATATTAGGGCAGCAGGTTAATGTCGTGACACAAGAATTCAATGTCGCGACGCTTGTGTCACAACATAGATTTTCTATGTTGTGACACTAGGAAGTTAGCAAAGTTTGTGTCATGACACTAGTTTTCTACGACATGACACAAGCCCGATTGTGAGCCAGAGCATCAAAAAAATGCAATGTTTTAAAGCCCTAAACCCATTTTAATTTCATTTCACCATTCTATTTCATCCTCTAATATTGTTATCCTATTCCTAAACCCTATTTAATCAATTTTCTTGCTTGATTAGTTATGAAACAAATTGATTTAGATGGGTAATCAAGTTGGCATATTTCTCAGCTTGGGTTTCGATGTTTACATGATGGGTGGTGGACGAAATTCTGATTTTCTTCAAATGGAAGATGCCAATGGAAGCATGGAGCTTGGATCTTCATCTATGGGTGTCAGCCATGCTTAATTCATAGTGTAAGTTTATTTTCCACATCTAAATTTGGATTTAAGCTAAGCTAGGGATTTGTAAATTTCTAGAATTTTGGTGAAAATGATGAATTTGGTACAGAAATCATGGGAAAAATGGTTTTATGGGTTAATTATCATGAATTGTTAATGATTTAACTATGGAAATCATAATTTTTGGCTTGTTATGGTTTTTATGAATAGTAAAAATTAAGGAATTTCATGAATTTTATGAAAATATAATTTGGAAAATTGATTAAGACATGAATTAAACTATTTTGAGATTTGTTTGGGTTGTTTGGGATTGAAAAATCTGATTTTTGGACAGAAAACCCAAATTGTGTTAAAAAGAATTTTGACTATAAAGTGTTTAAGTGACAAATTGGGCGAGTTGAGGACTTAACTAGCTAATTTATTTTGATCATTGTAGTTAACAACACAATAATTATGTTGTATAAGGATTTGAATTTGATATCGTTAAATATGTAAATTATTTAAGATTATCCATTGAGAAAGATGAGTTGAGTTTAGTCATAAATCATACTCATTGGTTTGGAAGAAATTAGTTCGAGCTATGTTTGTAATGAATGAGATTGTTTCCCTGTAAAGGATGGTCTGAGAAAGATAAAAAGGTATCAAGCTGGAGAAATGGTTTGGAAGCATGATAAAGTAAGTAGGCATTTGTTTCCATTAAATGGATAGGGATAATGTATATCCCATTTGTTTGAAATCTGGGCATATATGTTTTGATTGGGATACTGGATATCTTGTATTTGCTTAAGTTGATGTTGTTTGGTTGTTAGGGATATTAAGTATCCCTTAGAGTAGAATATTTGATATTTTGGGTTGATATGGATGTTTAATATGAGGGATGGATAAGATCCCTTTGTTGTATATTTAAATTGAAGATTAATTCAATATGAGCTTATTTGATTGGATGGAAATAACATGAAACTTTTGATTTGTAAATATTGATTATTTGATATGAAATGTGCTAATTGTGGATTAATTGTTATTTAATACATTTGTCTACTTACTGAGTTGCTCGGACTCATGCCTTTTCATTTGAAATTTTAGTTGACAAGCCAGATGAAGATTCCTAACCGAGGTTTGGGCTTGGTGAGCCAATATTGAAGGCCATATTGTTATGATCTATATGGCTTGATCTATATTATAATGGAGTGGCATGTCATAATAGTATAAAAATGTGCATATTATGTATCTTAGAATAAGTTAGGTTATTGCCATCATAGTGTAATACAGATTCTGGATTGTGGGAATGTGGGTATGTGTGTTTAAATTTGTTTCATTGATATATTTGAAGTTAATGTATAGTATAATTGCATAGGTTTGAATGGATGAAATTCAAAGGAGGCTTTACCAAATTTTGGGCAGAGTACCCAACCCTAAAAGTGGGCAATTTGAGGTAAAATACGGTGCAAAATGATAAGTCATGCCTCGAATGGCAGGACATGACAGTTAGAACAATTGTATTAATCATGATTTATTATTATTATTTATTAATTGTGCCTACTTATTGAGTCGCTTGAACTCATGCCTCCTTTCTTAAATTTTTAGTTGACAGGTCAAACAAAGGATGTATGACAGAGAGACTAAAGATCCCTAGATGGTACGATTGTATATTAGGATTGGAATCCCAATTTGTATTGGTGAGAAATTGTAATTCATAATGTAATAGTTTAATCATAGTTTAAAGAATTCAAAGGATGTATAAAGTAAAGTATTGGAATGTCTAGTAGATACTGTATAATATAATGATAATATGATATGTTTCTCCTAGGGTGTAATGCCATTATGGTCTGATGCAGGTTCTACGAGGAGCCTATGGAGTTAGGGATATTTTATGTATGAATGAAGGAATTAGGGAGTGTTTTAAATTCTTATTTATAAATTTTCATTAAAAAATTATATTATATTTAATGTTGAATGTTTTGTACCCTAGGTGGACAACCCCATTTTTATGGGAGGCTTTGTCCGATTTTCTGTGAAAATTAGATAAATTAGAAAATGGTATCAGAGAAACCCACCCTAGAAGTTGGAAAGTTTTTGTGTAATTATAGTGAATTTATAGTGTAAAATGAAGTAATGGTCCTCGTGAGGGTGGGGCATTATAGATAGCTTTCTGGCACTATAAAGTTGGAAGAAAATATCTAAGAGTAAATGCTCTTGTTTGCTTCTTTTAAAGATATCTGATTTTTACAACTACTTAGAATGACCTTTCTTTACCCCATTTATAGCTGAGTTTGAATTTTTACAACTACTTAGAATGACCTATCTTAACTCCATTTATAGCTGAGTTTGAATTTTGCCTAATGGAGAAGTGAAGTTCAGTTAATACAAGTGAATCAATAGGATTTTTGGTTTGTTGAAGTTTTCTTGTGGGTTTTCATGTCTGAGATCTGTTAAATCATGTCTGAGTTTAGTTTCCATGTCCATAGTTAATTTTTTGGACTTGTATAGCTTGTTCAACTAGAAACTAACTATTTGGCCATGTCCCAAAGTGAACCATCATGTTTGGGTTCAAATGGTCATGTTCAAAATTAAAACTTTGGACTTGGATTGTTGCTTGGTTTGTAATTAACTTCTTTCTTCGATGTCTAAAAACAATTCGCTATGTTTGGATTTAATTGGTCATGTCTTGAATTATTATTTCAAACTTGGATGAACCGTTCAACTTGCAGCACCATATTCGATCATGTCTTAAAGTGAATCACCATGTCCAAAAATGATTTCCATGTTTGTAGTTAAGACTTTGGACTTGGATTGGTTCTAGTTGCATTTTATCACTCACATGACTTGATCCAGGTTATGTCCATTTTTTAATACATGGGATTTTTAGACTTGGATTTCTGGACATGTTCTTCTCTTCAGTCTTCAATGGTGTCCATGCCTGGATTTTATGTCCAACAATGGCTTCTTCTTTTGGGCCACTTGGCTTCTTGATTAGCAATGTCCAAGGCTTGTTCCATGTCTGGAATTGGTTATGTGATGTCCAAACTTGTTTCTTTAGTGTCTGTTATTTTGCTTGAGTGCAAAACTTAGACTTTTCTTCATTTTAAAGCCTTAAACTTTTCTCTAACTTTTGAGCACTAGTCTAAATTACTTTGGTAGTGTTTTGAGACATGTGTAGAAGTTGTTTCACACTTCTTCTTCAAAGTTTCAGTGTTATTCTTCCTCATTTGAGCATTTATGTTTTCTTCCTCATAGTCTAATGGATCTTGTTTCTAATATAATCTTGTGTGCATTGTCCACTTATAATATTTCCATGATGTATTGTTTGCTACCACATACTTGGGAAATAATGATTAGTAGCTTAAACTTTCACTCATGTATTTTTCCACATCATCAAAACTTAGTTTGTTGAGTATGTTCATTATCAAAATCAAGCCTAATAAATAGGTTTGGTTCAACACCTATTTGTGCTACTAGGGTACTATCATGGCCATGTCGTGTCATAGTCATACTTGTGCTACACATGCATTGTCATGTTTAAGCCATCCAAGCATGACCATATTCATTTTATGTCAGTGCCACCTCTGGGCATGGCCATATCATATAAGGTCTATGCCATCTAGGCACTACTATAACCTATTACATTTTTGGGTTGTCCCGGCATATCATATTTATGTGATTTCCATGTCCTTCCAGCACTATCATTGTCATATTATATCATTATCATCTAGGCACGATCATAGTCATTTCATGGTTCTTCACAACTGCCATTTACCATGCCTTCTTTTTTATTTATGATAACATGTCATGGAATTGCAACATTCAACCAAACCAATTGAATACAAATAGTAGGATTCACATTTTACAACAAACGCATGAAATCAATAATTCACTCATAAGCTTATTTACTTGTTTGATCAAGTATAACTGCATCCCATTTCTAAGGTCAAGTCATTGAAATATATCATTTCTTATTTCAAATCAAAATAAATTATAAGAAACAAGATTCAAACATATTTCTTAACCCCCAAAAGATCATATCAAGTCTCCTTAAGAAAACCCCACAAAACCCTGAAAAATTACAAAAAATATATAAGTACATTGTAGCAATACTGTAGTAGCGCTGTAGTAGTGTCACGGCTCCACTTTCTGGAGCCACGACTCCAAATCCTACTGCCCATTTTGTGTTCTATATCTTATTTCCTTTGCTTAGATCTTTTGCAACTATTTCAATTTCTCAACAACAATTATGCTTTTGTTCCTTTCATACCCAAACTTCAAAACATCCAAATTTATCATATGATTCCATCATACTCATCAAATATCATGATTCACAATAGCATGCAATGCAAGATGATACAATATGCACACATGGCTATATTCAGTTTCCAATTTTAAAGACATAAGAAGGCTTATTTAATTATTCCACTTATGGTGCAAGACCTTAAACATCATTCAAAACCATGGGATATACTCTATCCGTTGCAAATTCATGGGATACATTACAATTTGCATAATAGATCAAAACAAATCCTTTGAACCATATAATTGAATTCAATGTCCAAATAAATACCTAAAAATGCTTGAGTTCATCATTCTAAATCAAAACTCAATAAATTATTCATCATGTAAAATGTGGTGCCTGCATGCACATGTATGGCATAACATTCACATTCACACATATGCGTATTTAAAGAAATCTACTTACCTCTATGGAATAGTTACACCTTTCTTGATCTCTTGCTCCATAATTAAATTCTGAATTTTGATCCAATGAGTCCTACACATATAACATATGTCCTAGTTGAAATTCACATATGTTTAATTAAGAGGCCTATGCTCAAATCTCATGAGGGACCTCAATGCATCTAAAACTCATTAGGTTATGTTTGAGTCCCTTTACACATATCATGCCCTATTTTAACAAATTGTAATACTCTACTTCATGCCTATTTAATGGACAATTTAGCCCATGGTAAAACCACTTAAATTTATTTTTGCTTCTCTTAGTGTCATTTTATCAAACACTCTATGTGAATCATATGAATTCTTATTTCCCAGCAAAGTACAATAGCTAGAACTTACTTCCAACATCATATTATTATGATTTTACATGATTAACATCATATTTGCTCTTGTTATCTATATGGATTCTTTATGATCAAAACCCACCATTAGTCTCATAGTAGAGCCTCCTAATCAATCTCACATGATAGTACCCAAAGAGATAATTCAAATCCAAACCCTAACTCCCATGAATTTACGAACTTAGCCCACTTAAAACAGAATTCATCAATTAACTTAGGAAAAATACTTACCCTTATGATTCCTTACCGATTCCCACTCCAATTCTTCAAGTCTTCCAACCAGCTAATGCAAGGAGCTTCTTAAGAGTAATTTGCAAACTTTCCTCTCTCTTCATTTTTAATAAAATATCTAAGTTTCTGCTTGGGATTACGACAGCTCCTTTCTACGGCAATTTCCCCACCAAATTTGGATGAAAATGGGTGTAAAAATGGGCTACAGTAGAGCATAGGGCATGAGAACTGGAGAGGGAACCGAATGGGGCTGAAATAGGGACTGGTGGAACATCTTATAACTACTCCCTCTCAAGGCTTTGGTGGTGCATGTCATGTCATGCACATTCACCTATTTTGCACCACTTTTCTGCAATCTTTTTGCAATGATTCATGCAATTTAAATATAATCTATATTTTCTTAATCATTACTCTCTTATCTAAATTAAAAAACATATATGATTTCTTTCAAATTTGCATGAATTAATATTCATCGTTCATCAAAAATAGTTATTTTCAAAAGTTCCCTTGCCTCAGAGTTTTTGGGCATCCACAGGTATTCAGTCTAGTTTTATGCAATGTGAATAAGAATGGGGGGATTTGAGAAATTAACTCAAATATAATTCAAATTTAAATATCAAATTCAATCAAAGAAACAAACCTTGGTCTAGGTCAACATTTGCCTTCAGAATCTCATAATTGATCATTGATGCAAATATAAATCAATTCACACTTTGAAATCCACCATTGGAACTATTTTTTCTATCTCTCCTTTGACATAGTTATTTAGAAACACATGGTCTAATTAACCCTAACTACTAAACGACCCCAAACATGCACTAGAGGGTTAACAAAAAAGTAGCTTTAAGATTTATAAAGATTGGTGAAGCTAAACTACACAAGCACATGCAGTTGCATTTAATTTAGTCAAATATTCTTCCTTAGCTTTGATAACTGTTGACGCAACAAATCATTAAATCATAGTTGCTTTACAAATGTAACACCCCACTCCGTGCCGCTACTAAATTTTAATTTAAAGAAAAGTTTACCCAGTATCCCTTAAATTTTTTATTCCATACCTATCCAATCAATTCCACATATCATCATGAACATCATCAAAAAATTTACACCCACACATTCCCAAGAATTGCAAGTCGCATTGTGATGAAAAATGGTAATATTAATAGACATACACATTTCCACTATCCATACCATTATTTTTTATACAGGCCTTATTTACATACAGTTTGAAGATTTTTAATTTACAACTTATACACATTACACCAAAATTTATACATCCAAAACTAACAAGCTAGCACAAAGATCATGACTATTCCAATCATGAGCTCCAACCCCATGTTGGGCTTCATCTTCTAACCCGTCAACTAAAAACCATGAATAAAATGGTGTGAGTCTGGGCAAACTTAGTAAGTAGGCAAACTAGAAAAATAATAGTAAATAAACCATTAGATAATTATAATTCATCCAAGACACATGCAATTCCATGATATGCGAAAATTCATGACAATGCTACACTATTCATATGCTGATGGTGCTTCTATTTTTACAATCCAAGCTCATATGCAGCCTCCCATCCCTACACCTGGGATGTAGATGCACATGCCCATAATCAATACTCATTCGTGCACATATATCTTTATTTCATAATTACCAAGGTTAGACTTTTCATCTTGGCATTCTCATTCATGCATATTCATCATCCTCCTATTTGCATTCATATGCATTCATCATCTTGATATTCACATTCATACGTATTCATCCTAACATTCTCCTTCACATACATTTATCATTCTCATTCCATGACTATGATAGGCCTCATCATCCATACATATTCATTCTCACCTAGAATTTACCTGATATAAAACATTACCCTATCACCTCTTAAATGTGCAATTGGACCATACTTGTATCCCTGGCTAGAAATGTTGCCTGGTCCATGATTGCATTATCGTTGCCTTTGATGGTACCCTTGTTAGTCCTGTTATGTGGTTGTACCCAAGAGGCGGGGCGAATTGGGTATAAATTATTGGCTTAATCCCGGAGTAATCAATCTATCTTTTTCATGCATGTGTGCTAATCAAAATGACAGAAGAAATATGATAATGGAAAGTAAGAAAGTAAGATTGTTCCACACATGATCTATAGTGGTTCAGGCCCTCCCTTGGCACCTACTCCACTCTCCAAGGTCTACAAATCTTCAGTTCTACTATTTTGACATGCCTCGATTTCTGAGGCATGATGTCCTATTTTACACTATATTTCACCTAAATTTGCTCACTTTTAGGGTGAGGTGGTTGGGTCCCATTTTCTAAATGGTCTACTTTCTATAGAAAATTGGACAGAGCCTCCCTTGAAAATGGGGTTGTCCAAACCTATACAAGCATGCTAGACACCATAATATACATTGATTCCAAATAAAATAATAAATTAACTTTTAAAATATATACACTTACTATCCCACAACACAAGATCTGAGTTAAATCAGGATGACAATAAACCTACTAACTTAACATGCAATTCATCCCCAATACTAATCTGACATGACACTACAATTCCACACACATCATTACATACTTATTTATCATTATACGACAATTAAAATGATTAAGTACAATTACACACATGCAATGGGATTCTAATCCTAATTCTGTCATATCAACATAATTACTATCTGCCTTAGCTCCATTGCTTTACCTGCCAGCTAAAAATTTAAATAAGAAGTCATGAGTCTGGGCAACTCAGTAAGTAGGCAAGTATGATAGAAAATAATGATCATTCATAACAATAACATGTTCCATTCAAAATAGGCATAGTCATGCTCCACATTATCCTATGCCAATAATTCAAATCCATTATAACAATTCCAAAATCACATGATACACTATATCCATTACGAAGCAAAATTTAGGAACATTCACATACTAGCTGAACTATCCATTCAAATCCAATAGCGGGATACTCTCTATCCCTCATATTTAAACATCCATACATAAGAATAATGTCATCATATATAAAGGTGGGTCATGCATAAAGATTAAGCATTACACTCTAAGGGATACTTAATGTCCTAATTGTTTATATATTTAACAATCCAAATACATATAACTTTATAAGCAAACATGGGATATCCACTATCACTAAACCCAAAATACACATGCCCAGATTACAAACAAATGGGATATTCATATCCCCATTCAGTCATCACATTCAACAAGAAGAAGAAAGCCTACTTACTTGGATGTTGAAGCATCTCATAATCCTCATATTCTTAAACTTAGCTTCTCATCCACATGCCAAAGAATCCTACGCATATTATATTGCACACATCATTTATATACACATCCACATGACTGATCTATATCAATACAAGGAAATGCAATGTTCAAATATCATAATACATTCATGGATTTGTCTACATATGTCTCAAGGGCTTAATTGTACTTTACCATTGGTCCATCTCAAGTTAATCACATATATCACTTCTGTTATGGAAGCATTACATCAAACATGTGATTAACATAACTTAATTTAGGGTTTTCTTTACAATACATGATTATCACTTTAATCAACTTATAAATAACTCCATTAAGCTTTAAATTCAATCAGTTCATACTTATACAACCTATATACAAAAGCCCAAATCATCCCAAACAAGTCCTAAAATATATAATTCCTATATTACTCATTTTCCCCATGTTTATTTCAACCAAATCATTCATTTTCCTAATTTTTCCATGATTCAAAAATTTCCTAAAACCCTATCTATGCTTAATCATCAATCCTCATGTCCAATTAAGTTCCAAAATATTATTAAGCATGCATACATCATTTACCCCATAAGTTCTATGTCAGAGCAATCATTTTTCTCCAAAATTGTCAAATTCCCAAAATCCTAACTTAAGAAAATCAGAAATAAAGAGGGAAAAACCAACTTACTAATCAATGCACACATGGATTTCTTTTGTGGACATAAATCCAAGCCCAAAACTCTATCCATTTGAAGGAAATTTGATTTTTCTCCCATTTTCATGGTTCGAATCATCGAAAGTTGGGTTTAAACAAAAGATCACATAATTTACTAGCTAAGTAATATGATTTCCTAGATAAATAGGCAAGAAACAAAGATAAAAAGGGTTAGGGCATGAAAGGAGAAGAAATAGAACAAAATGGGAGAAAATGAAATGGGCTAGGGGAAGAAAAATTGGACCCGGCTTTTATAGTCGCCCGCACCAGTGCTAGCCATGCTAGCCCGTGCTATTTCAATCATAACTTCCTCGTACAATATTGGATTCACATGATTCTTGATTTGATATGAAGATAATTTTAAGATCTAAAATGTTTATGTTGATCACATTTTCTAATTCAGTCACAAATTATGAGTAAGTGAGCCTCAAATTGATACCTTGTGTTTCAACCCAATTTACAACTCTGGAGATAACTGTAATATTTTAGCTCTAACTTCCTCACATGATTTCCAATATATATGATTTTTGATTCATTGTAAATATAATCTCAAGAAATATAACTTTTATGCTAATAAATGTTCCAAAATCATCCATCATATATGTCAAAATTGGTGTACAAGTGACGCCTAGAGAGTTTACACTTTATTTTTTCAGACACTATGCTCAAATTACACTTTATCTTCAAAATTTCTTCTCGTGCACTTCAGTACCAAACTTAATAATGTTAAATTTTTTTCAAATTAGTCCATATTTATCATTTCCTTAGCAATATTTCCCAACACTTTCTTATTTTAACACCTCAAGCATTATAAACAACCCCCCTTACAAAAGTTTCAACCTCGAAACTTTAAATCTCTTTTGATTCTCGTCATTTTTCCAGTTGCAAACCTATTCACATCTTGTGGAGCTGTATCCACATGATACATGATCATTCAAACTATTTCACTAATAGTAACATATACACAATGCGTTATTCAAAGGATGCAACATACTAATATTATTAAGCCAACATTGGCATTCTCACTATCTCATTCTAAGCTACCCAAAATCTTCAATTTTCATTTAATTCAATTCAATTATAAATCAATTAAATAAAAACATAATAGGTGTGGGCAATCATTCCATAATTTATACCATTTTGTCAACACTATGATTCAATTTATACCCTTCCACTATTTCCTTAACCATGAGATCTAATAGGGATATCATCTTTAAAATAATGTGACTATCATTAATCCAAAACTCCAAACCTTTAGTTTAACATATTATTTCTCTTCTCCTAAGTCCCATACTACCATATTCAATGGGTGTTCATGTACATAATCATCATTTATTAAGTCCAAGATAAACATAATCAGATTTGTACAACGGGATTATGATAAAATCGAACTGTAGCCATAAGAATCAAACCAACTTCACTCATCAATGCTACAACTTTACATAATCATGATATTTAACATCAATAAACATGTATCTCAAGACTAATTCATCTTTCTATTAAGTCTAACTCCTTAACTAAGCTTGATTTTGATGATGAATGAGATTAAGTAACTTAGTTTTGATGATGAACAAACAAATGAGTGAAGAATCAAGGTATTAACAAATTACTTTCTAAGTATTATAGTATTAATATTAAGAATAGATTAAGAAAAGTAATAAAGGAATGCTCAAAAAAAGATGTTCAAAAGCCACTAAAAAGCATTCCAGAACATGCTTAGTGGCTAAGCATGAAAAGATCAAAAGTTAAGAAGTAATAAGATTAACTCAAAAGCAACTAGATGCAACTCAGAACTAGATCAGAAGTATTCCAAAACTTCTTCAAAATTAAAATGAAGTAACATCAAACATCAGAAGAAATACAGAAGAAACACAGAAGACAAGTTAGTTAAAAGAAGTGTGCTAGAAGAAATTTTAAATGCTACACAGAAGTCAAATAGAACATGGATACAATGCACAAAAGTAATGCAAAAGTATCATCATGTTTCATAGAAGTAATGAAGAATAATGCTGCACTACTTAGAAAGAATACAGAAGTGTTGTAATGCCACACATAAACAACTCAGAGGATAAGTCAAGTAATCAAAACCATGTTAGAGGAATTCATAAAGTAACAGAAAATTACACAGAAGCAAAACAACATTACACAGAAGTAATGCAAAACATGTCATGATGCACAGAAGTAGTGCAGAAAATAAGAATCAATGTACTAAATCAAGTCAGCAGCACTCTCAGAGATATGTTCAAGTAAAGCATAAATCATGAAGACATATAAAAGCAAAGCCCAAGCTTCACAGGCAACTCAGAGGCTACTCAGAAACAACTCAGAAGGAATTTAGCCGACACAAAAGTAACATAGAATGCTAACAATACACAAAAGCATTTTCAGAAGGCATTTTCAAAAAAGGCATGAGTCAAAGAAGAATATCAAGATCAAAGCTTATGTTACAGAAGTAAATTAGAAGTTGCTCAGAGGTTCTTCAGAAGTTCAAAATATATTCGTTGAAGATAATGATAACGGATAGAAACTTTGAAAAGAATATTGCCAAAAATCTATTCACTACAGAAGTTCTACAAAACCACTTCAGAAATTCTATTAAGGCATAAACCGAAGCATAGAAGTTTTAAGCTACTCAAAATTTCTGAACTCTGACAATGCACAAAAGTCATCACCAAACCTACCTAACTTGTGTGAAAATGATGTCAAAGGTTGCAACGGCTAAAATTCTAAATCCTATATAAAGAGAATTAAGATAACCACTATAATAACTAAAAGAGATTCCATTGAAAATCATTTTTATTGATTAAGGGAAGAGCATTCACAACTTTCCATTATTCAACTCCAGTTGCTACATTACTGCCAAAGCATTCAAAATTCTCAACATCTAATCTACATCAACTCAAAAGGAGTTTGAATCTGATCTCATTGCTTACTTTATTCTTTCAATTGAGCCTTAGCTTCTATACATATTAGTCAAAAATAAGAGGCATTGTTATTATATACTTTAGTTTGAAAAGCAAAGAGTTGGTTGGTAAGCTCTATGCTTCTTGTAAAAGTTTCTGGTTATATTTGAAAAACTAGTAAGTTAGTTGAAAACAAATGTGTAAGAGTCTTGAGAACTTAGAAAACCTGTAAGTTATTGGTGAGCTTGTAAAACCAACAAGTTTTATAGTGGAACCTGAGTTCAGTAAAGAAGATTGATTCAGAGAAGTGAAGTAGGAACCTAGGAAGGGCCGAACCACTATTAAATTAGTACGTATGTATGCTAAAAATTATTCTCTCTTTTATTCTAAGCACATACATTCACTTATTGGCCAAAATTTTTAGAAGCTCAATTCACCCCCCCTCCCCTGGAGCTACCATTTAGTTAGGAACCAACAAGTGGCATCTGAGTAGGCTTTACAAAAGTAATTTTAAAATACCAGTATATTAACTTGTGAAGAGATTCAAATGGTCAGTATGTTCCACAATACATCTGCTGAAGTGCAATCAATTTCTAGACCCCCATTTTCTGATGGAACCAACTATGGGTATTGGAAGATGAGAATGCAAACTTCTTAACTGCCACAGATTAAAAGATATGACATATAGTTAAGAAAGGAAAGAATGTTACAAATATAGAAGATAAATATAAACCTGAAGATATTCAAACAGTAGAACATGATGCTAAAGCAAAGAATTGTCTTTACTGTGCACTATCTTCATCTGAATTTGAAAAGATTTCTACATGCAACTCAGCCAAAGAAATCTAGGATAAACTCCAAATAGCACATGAAGGTACAAATCAGGTAAAAGAAACTAAGACAAATATTCTAGTACAAGAATATAAAGACTTCTCCATGAAAGAATCAAAAACCATTTCTACAATGTTTGGAAGGTTTTGGAAAATCACCAATGGACTAAAAAGCTTGGGAGAGAAATATGAAGAACCCAAGTTACTTAAAAAAATATTAAGGTCTCTACCTAGATTCTAGATGCCTAAAGTAACTGTTATACAGGAAGCAAAGGATTTAGTAAAATGAAAGTGGAAGAACTCATGGGATCACTTATGACCCATGAAGTCTTAATGAAACAAAAAGGTTCTAGATGAACTCAAAGGCAAAAAAAATGCTCTACAAGCTAAATCAGAAAATAAAGAATTTTCAAAAGAAGTCTTGGCAAGTGAAGATGATGAGGAACTGGCAATGATAATCACAAGATTTAGAAATATGATCAAAAAGGAGAAATTTGGAAATGATATCAAAAGCAGTAACAAGAGCAATGAAAAGAAGGAGATTTCAATATGTTACAACTGCAACAAATCTGAACACATGGGATTTGACTATCTAGAACCAGACAAAAGACAAGGAGACAAAAAGAAAAGGTTTAATTCTTATTTTGATAAAATGAATACTTCTAACAACTAAAAATTTGAAAAGAAGAAGAAAGTAATGGCTGCATGGGAAATGCTAGAAAATGTGATACAAGAAAGGTTGAATGAAATAGAAGAAGAAAATAAAGCTCAAGTCAGTTCACTCAACTCTAAAGAAAGAAATTAGGAGGTGTATCTACAAGAATAAGCTTCATGGCCATTCATGAAGATGAGGTAAATTCAAAAATTGAAACTTTTAATTTTGAAGAATTACTAGATGAATTATACTCAGATTTTAAAAATTTAAAAGCTAAAAGAAACTAAAAGAGAATTAAAAAAATGTAATCTATGAATGTCCTAAGATAAGATAAGAAAATGTTCAACTCAAAACTAGCATTAACATAGAACTTAAGCAAACAAAAGCAGAAAATCACACTCTTAGAAAAACATTAGCTTCTACATTATTTAAACTAAAGACAAAGAAAAATAGAGAAAAATCATAGAATGAAAACTAGCAATTTTCGGAAAAGATTAGAATCCAAACAAAACCAAATTTGGATAACAAAAACTATTGCTAACATAATAAATATATCAATATCAATAGATAATTATTTAGTACCATCTAAAAAGCAATGGGTACCAAAATATTCTGCTACTAACCCACCTAAACCCATTCCCAAATGGGTACCAAAAATTATAGCTTATTTTTATTATTATAGGTGTGCTTGAAAGCCACAAGAAGCAGTAAATGGCATATTGATAGTGATTGCTCAAGACACATGATAGGAGAGAAAGAGCTGTTCATAGAATTAAAAGCTAAAAATAGAGAATCAATTGCCTTTAGAGACAATGGAAAAGGTAAAGTGGTTGGGATTGGTAAGATTATCTACCCTCCCTCTATTACTATTTCAAATGTTTTATTAGTAAAAGGATTAAAACATAATCTGTTAAGTGTTAGTTAATTATGTGATAATGGATATAAGGTTGTATTTAAATCTCATATATGTTCTATAATAGATAGTTCAAATTTAGTTGTAGTACTTAGTAAAAGATGTGGAAATGTGTATTTAGTAGATTTAAATGATATCTAAGTAAAATGGCTTATTGTAAATAATGAAGAGTCCCTGTTGTAGCATAGAAGACTAGGACATGCCAACAAATTTATGATTAAAAAACTATACAACAAAGATCTTGTAGTTGGCTTACCCAAACTGGAATTTGACCAAAATGAATTATGTGATGCTTTTTTAAAAGGAAAATAAGTTACAAAATCATTCTAATCAAAGAAAGAAGTGCACACAAATAAACCACTTCAATTGCTACATAGGGATCTTGTTGGAAAAATAAGAACTAGAAGTCTTGGAGAGAAACATTATGCAAATGCCATTGTAGATGACTATTCTAGATTTACCTGGATAATGTTTCTTGCTTCCAAAGATGAGAATTTTTTCATTCTTTGAAACATTTTCCAGATGAGGACAGAATGAACAAAATTCTCATATCATAGCCATAAGAAGTGATCATGGTGGAGAATTCGAAAATCAAAAATTTACTACATTTTGTAAAAGTAATGGAATTTTACACACCTTTTCTACACCAAGAACACCTCAACAAAATTGAGTAGCTGAAAGGAAAAATAGATCCTTGAAAGAAATGGCAAGGACAATGTTGAGTGAATATGACTTACCTCAATACTTTTGGGTTGAAGTAATGAATACTTCATGCTACATTATTACCAAAATTTATACTAGATTCATACTCAACAAAACTCCATATGAATTATGATATGATAGAAAGTGAAACATCTCTCATTTTCACAATTTAGTTGTAAATGCTTTGTTCTTAATAATGGAAAGGAAAACTGAGGCAAATTTTATAGCAAATCCGATGAAAGCATTTTCCTTGATTATTCTATTGTTAATAAAGCATTTAAAGTTTATAATCTGAAAAACAAGATAGTATAAGAGTCCATTTATGTAAAATTAGATGAAAGTACTAACCCCACTTGAATGATGAGACAGGAGAACATACAACTTCTATGGAGAAAATAAAAATACAAGATGAAGACAAAGTTTCCTCATAAAAAAATATACAAAAATGAAGAAGTACTAGATGATGGATCATCTATCAATGAGGCAAATAATGAAGGTAAAAGTACCCTTCCAAAGGATTGGAGATTCATGCATGATCATCTTGAAAACCAAGTAATTGGTAATATTTATGATAAAATAATAACTAGATCTTCATATCATCAAGTATGTGGTAACTTTGCTTTTATTTCCCAATTAGAACCAACTTGCATAGATAAAGCTTTAGAATATGAAAATAGGATAATAGCCATGCAAGAAGAATTAGATCAATTCAAACATAATAATGTATGGAAACTTGTTCCATGACCTAAACATCAATCTGTAATAGGAACTAAATGGGTTTTTAGGAACAAATTAGATGAATCTTGTATAGTAATAAGAAATAAAGCAAGACAAATAGCAAAAGGATACTATCAAGAGGAAGCAATAGATTTTGAAGAATCATATGCTCTTTTTGCCAGAATTGAGGCCATTAGAATGTTATTAACATTTGCATCTTTCATGAATTTAAAGCTTTATCAAATGGATGTTAAAAGTGCATTTTTAAATGGTTTTATAAATGAAGAAGCTTATGTTGAACAACCTCCTGGGTTTGAAGATCCTTATGATTCAAACCATGTCTTTAAACTAAAGAAAGCTCTCTATGGATTAAAGCAAGCTCCTAGAGCATGGTATGAGAGATGAAGTAAATTTTTAATAGAAAAAGGAATTACTAGAGGTAAAGTAGAAACCATAATTTTTATCAAGCATGACAGAAATAATATCCTAATTGTTCAAATTTATATGAATGATATTATATTTAGTGCAACTAATGATAAATTATGTCAAGACTTTTCTAAAGTAATGTAAGGAGAATTTGAGATGAGTTTAATCGGTGAAATGAACTTTTTTCTAGGACTTCAAGTAAAATAGATGAAGGGATCTTTATCCACCAATAAAAATACACTAAGGAACTACTCAAAAAATTTGCTTTAGAAGAAGGAAAACCATTAGCCACACCAATGAGCACAACCATCAAAATGGATAAGGATGCAAATGGTAAATCTATTTGTCAAAAATTATACAAAAGCATGATATGATCTCTTTTATATTTAACTACAAGTAGACCAGATATTATATTTAGTGTCTGCTTGTTGCATGATTTTAGTTAGATCCTAAAGAATCACATCTAATTGTTGTCAAAAGAATATTTAGATACCTTTTAGATACTCCAAATCTTGGATTATGGTATCCAAAAGGTTCAAACTTTGAGTTAGTTGGGTACTTTGACTCAGACTTTGCTGGATATAAGGTGGACAAAAAAAGTACCTCTAGAACTTGTCAATTTCTTAGAAGCATGATTATATCATGGTTTTCAAAGAAACAAACATATGTAGCATTATCAACTACTGAAATTGAATATGTAGTTGTAGGTAGTTGTTGTTCATAAATTTTATGGATGAAATAGCAATTGAATGATTGTGGAACAAAGTATGTTGATACTGCTATTAAATGTAATAATACTAGTGCAATAAATCTGACAAAGAATCTAATACTACATTCAAACACTAAACACATAGTGGTCCTACATCAATTCATTAGAGACCATTTACAAATCCATGATATCTAGAGAATATGTACCAACTGAAAATTAGTTATTAGATATTTTTATAAAACCTCTTCTAGAAGATAGTTCTACAAAATTAGAATAGAACTCAGTGTAATGGATCCATGCTCATAAAATACATATCCTAATGTTCAAATTCCTAAAAATACTCATAAATATTAAATAAATTGATCCAGAAATATTACAAAATTATAACAGAAATTTTGTTAGATCACTCCAAAGTATGTCAAAAGTAATACAGAATCTCTAAACATCACTTAAAGTGCTTTAGAAGTAGCACAGAAACTTCATCAAAGCACAAAGAAAATTACACAGAAGTTCTATAACACTTACTCAGAACTTCTGCCACATAGGTCTATTGAAACCAATACTTCTGCACACCTAAAACTAATTCTGCAAAACTTCTTAGATCATTAACATAGAAGATCTGTTGAAGTTTTGTTTTGCATAGAATTTCCATCCCTTAAATTCCACCTCTACGTAAGGTCCATAGAACTTCTGAGGCTATTAGCTCAGAAACTCTGTGTAAGTTCTATGTTGTACAGAACTTCTATTACACTTCAGTAAAAGCTTCGTTCTCCACTAAAAACCTAGGCTTAGAAATTCTATGCCACTATCTCATAACTCTAAGCTCATTCCATAGAGAGGTGATTCAAAATCCTTTCATCATCTACATTTTCCCCCCATTAACCTACTCCCATCTTGATTCATACTAGAGATTTTCCATCTCTAGATCCTCTAATAACTCCCCTATTCAAAATCCTAAGCTAAACAATTTCATCTATTGTTGCAAATGGTGAGGACGAAAAGGGATAGCAAGCGAGCAGAAATGTTAGACTCTGAGGAACGAAGAAGAGAGATGATAGAAGAAGAAACACCAAGTAAAAGGAGAAGAATGGAAGACTACGTTCTTAAGGTAATCTTCAATAACAATTCCTTTGCTTAAACTAAGTTTAGCAAACACTTTGAGGGCAGGAAATAGTAAAAGGAAGAGCATTTCATTTTGAGGCATTTAGAGAGAATGCCTAAAACTTGAGGTGACAAACTAGATTAAATTCCAAGGATGGGAAAGCTTCATGAGCTATAAGAATAAATCATACACCAGAGTAATTCAAGTCCATGCTGCTAGTTTCAATTATAACACTAGAAAGTCATGCATAGGAAAGACTAAGATTGATCTATCCTCAGAGAATATATGAAATACATTTAACATTCCTGAGATAGAAGATCAACAAATTGATTGGCCATCAGATAGAATAAGATTGTTTTCAGATTTGGCTTAAGTGGATATTAAAGAAAATGTGACTTACCTTCATGTCATCCATTTGAATTTGAATCTCAAGTTGGCCCATATGCTGATATTCAACAACATATATCCCAAAATTGGAGGTACTAATCAAATTTTTGAAAAGGAAGCTAAGATATTATGGGCATTGAAGCACAAGAAAAGGATAGATTTAGCCCAAATCATAATTGATCAACTTTACTTGGTAAAGACTTCCACCAAGTATTACCTACCTTATGGGATGGTTATGAACAAGCTAATGAAGACAACAAATATTGACCACTCCACTGAAGATGTAGAAGACTATATGGTAAGAAAGGAAATCAATAAGGACACAGTAAAAAGAATTGGCTTCAAGCTGATTCTGCAAGGCTGGATCTCCCGAAAGCCAAGAAAAGAAGAGTAAATAAAAAGAGAACAGAAACTATAGATGAAGGAAGAAGGCAAGATACTATGGAAGAAGTAACCAAAGAAGAAGCTACAAAAAGAAACGTAGAAGATGCAAAAATAGAAGATAGAGAAGAGAGTATAGTAGTTGTATCCTCTAGACTCTCTCAAACTCAGCCTCAATCCTCCATCCCTCCACCTCATCAACCAACCACTTCAATTTCCACTGCACAATCAATACCACAGCACCTAGAAGATAGACTAACAATGATTGAACATTATATGTCTACTCTAGCCCCTCAAATGAATCGAATGATCAAACATATCAATCTCATTTCTGTCCACCTCAAACTCAATTCTCTCCTCCTCCAACCCATTACTCCTCACCTCCACATCACTTCTTTCCAATCAAAGCCAACTCCCCCTTCATAGTAATGTCTTCCCCCATAAACTCCCCTCATCCATCCTCTCTTGCAAATCCATTGGATACACAACCTGATAGTTAACCTATTGAAATTGCATCTTCATCTCTTCCAACACAACCATGATCATTAGTTCCACCAACTGAAGTCCCTTTAAATTTGCCTGAGGACTATCTTTCCAATCCTCATTGAGCCATTGTTAGATATGAAAAGTATTCTATCACAGTACCAATTCCTAAATGATACTTTCTTCCACTAGGGCCAACAATATGGCTGGACTGGACTTGGATGGATCTTGTCAGATTTGGAGAAGTAATCCCTGAACGGATTGAGGAAATTCCACCAGAATGGAATACTCCTTCAATTCGTCCAGAGTGGAGAAGACCTCCCACTCCTCCAAAAACTCCACCACAGAGTCCTTCACACTCTCTTCCAACAATTGTTAATAATCCTGATATTCTTCTCTTTGTATTAAATCCAATTAGGATGACTTTTTCTAAGTTTAAGAATAAATCCAAAATCAATTATGTAGTTGCAAGAATGTTTTTATCACAGTCAATCATTATATCTCTTCAAGAATTTCTATTCTCAGAACTTTAGGATCCTAACATTCTACATAGGATTCAACTTCTCCCAAATCCTCCATTGAGTCCTAAGGGCCAAAAAATCCACATTCTTGATAGAGAGTCGATTTTTCAAAATTATTCTAAGAAACTTCTTCAGATGATTTCAACATCAAAGCCTTCTAGAAAAGTGTTTCCATCTCCCTCAGGTCCTCATCAATTCTTTATTCTCACTAAGGAAGAATTCTCTTTTTACAATAATGCCAACTTAGAGGCCATTGTTGTATCAACTGTCTTTTTTGTTGTATGATAAACATTTGCTGTGTAATTATTATTGTATAAAGTTTTATCCTGATAAAACATTTATTCTCTTTTAATACATTCTTTTTTATTATGAAAAAAAGGGGGAGAAAAATTAAAACACTTAGAGTACATACTCAAGGGGAGCTTACCCATGTGGGAACCCTCACTAAGGAATACATTGCATATTTTGAAATATTTTTTAAATGTTATCACTCAAATGTTTTGTCATCATCAAAAAGGGGGAAAATGATAAGTCTAACCTCTTTACTAAGATTGATTTTGATGATGAATAAGATTAAATAACTTTTTTTTTTATGATGAACAAACAAATGATTAAAGAATCAAGATATTAACAAATCAATTTCTAAGTGTTGCAGTATTAATATCAAAAATAGATTAAGGAAAGTAATAAAGAAGAAGTAATATTTACTTAAAAGCAATCAGATGCAACTCTAAACCAAATTAGAAGCATCCTACAGCTTCTTTAGAATCAAAATGAAGCAACATCCAAAATCGAAAGAAATATAGAAGAAACATAAAAGACAAGTCAGTTATACAAAAGCGTGCTAGAAGAAATTTTAAATGCTACACAGAAGACAAATAGAACATGGATACGATTCACAGAAGTAATGCAAAAGTATCATCATGTTGCGCAGAAGAAATGAAGAACATTGCTACACTACTCAGAAAGAAAGCAGAAGTGTTATCATGCCACATAGAAATAACATAGAAGATAAGTCAACTAATTAGAACCATGTCAGAAGAATTCATAAAGTAGCAAAAAAGTATGTAGAGGCAAAATAACATTACACAAAAGTAATGTAAAATATGTCATGATGCACAGAAGCAGTGCAGAAACTAAGAATCGATGTGCTGAATCAAGTCAGAAGCACTCTCAGAGATATGTTCAAGTAAAGCAGGAATCGTGAAGACATATACAAGCAAAGCCGAAGCTTCACAAGTAACTTAGAGGCTACTTAGAAATAACTTAGAGGGAATTTAGCTTGCATAGAAGTAACATAGAATGCTGACAATACACAAATATTTTCAGAAGGCATTTTCCGAAAAGGCATGTGTCAAAGAAGAATATCAAAATCAAAGCTTATGTTACAAAAGTAAATCAAAAGCTACTTGGAGGTTCTTTAGAAGTTTAGAATATATCCATTAAATATTAAGATAATGGATAGAAACTCTAAAAAGAATATTGTAAAAAATCTACTCACTATAGAAGTTCCACAGAACCATTGCAGAAATTCTGTTAAGGCATAAACCGAAGCACAAAAGTTTTGAGCACTATACGTAGAATTTGTGAACTCTAATAATGAATAGAACTTGCCTAACTTGTTTGAAAATGATGCCAAAGGTTGCAATGGCTAGAAATTTAAATCCTATATAAAGAGGATTAAGATAACAAATACAATAAGTGAAGTGAAGTAGGAACCTAGGAAGGGCCAAACTGCTACAAAACTATTGTGAATGTATGCTGAAAATTATTACCTCTTTTATTCTAAACACGTACATTCACTTATTGGCTAAAATTTTTAGAAGCTCAATTCATCCCCCCTCTTAAGCTACCATTTAGTTAGGGGCCAACAAGTGGTATCAGAGTAGGCTTCACAAAGTTAATTTCAAAATACCTGCATATTAACTTGTGTAGAGATTCAAATGGCCAGTATGTTCCACAACACATCTGCTGAAGGGCAATCCACTTCCAGAGCCCCATTTTTTTAATGGAATCAGCTATGGTTATTGGAAGATGAGAATGCAAAACTTGTTAACTTCCAAAGATTATAAGTTATGGCTCATAGTTACGAATGGAAAGAATGTTATAAATACAAAAGATAAATATACACCTGAAGATATTCAAACTGTAGAATGTGATGCTAAAGCAAAGAATTGTCTTTACTCTGCACTATTTTCATCAAAATTTGAAACGATTTCTACATGCGACTCAGCCAAAGAAGTCTGGGATAAAATTCAAGTAGCACATGAAGGTACAAATTAGGTAAAGGAAACTAAGAATAATATTCCAGTACAGGAATATGAAGCCTTCCCCTGAAAGAATCAAAAACCATTTCTTAAATGTTGGGAAGGTTTTAAAAAAATCACCAATGGACTGAAAAGTTTGGGAGAGAAATATGAAGAACTCAAGTTAAAAAATATTAAGATCTCTACCTAGATTCTGGATGCCTAAAGTAACTATTATATAGGAAGCAAATGATTTAAGTAAAATGAAAGTAGAAGAATTCATGGGATCGGTTATGACCCATGAAGTCTTAGTGAACCAAAAAGTTCCAAATGAATTTAAAGCCAAGAAAATTGCTCTACAAGTTAAATTAGAAAATAAAGAATCTTCAGAAGAAGTCTCAGCAAGTGAAGATGATGAGGAAATAACAATGATAACTTGAAGATTCAGAAATATGATCAAAAAGAAGAAATTTGGAAACAACTTCAAAAGCAACAACAAGAGTAAGGAAATGAAGAAAGAGATTCCAATATGTTCTAACTGCAACAAATCCAGACACATAAGATTTGACTGTCCAGAACTGGACAAATGACAAGGAGACAAAAAGAAAAGGTATAATTCTTATTTTGATAAAAAGAATACTTCTAACAACAGAAAATTTGAAAAGAAGAAGAATGCAATGGCTGGCTGCATGGGAAATACTGGAAAATGTGATACAAGAAAGTTTGAATAAAACGAAGAAGAAAATGAAGCTCAATTCGGTTCACTCAACTCCAAAGAAAGAAATTAGGAGGTGCATCATACGGGAATAAGCTTCATAGCCATTCATGAAGATTAGGTAAATTCAAAAACTGAAACTTCTAATTTTGAAGAATTACTAGATGAATTATACTCAGGTTTTAAAAATTTAAAAGCTAACCACAAAGAAACTAAAAGAGAATTAGAAAAATGCTCTAAGATAAAATAAGAGAATGCTCAACTCAAAACTAAAATTAACATAGAACTTAAGATGACAAAAGCAGAAAATCATGCTCTTAGAAAAACACTAACTTCTACATTATTTAAACTAAGGACAAAGTAAAGTAGAGAAAATCATACAAAGAAAACTAGCCATTTTGGAAAAAAAATTACAATTGAAACAAAACCAAATTTGGGTATCAAAAACTATTGCTAACATAATAAATACATGAATATGAATAGATAAATATTTAGTACCATCTAAAAAGTAATGGGTACCAAAATATTCCACTACTAACCCACCTGGACCCATTCCTAAATGGGTACCAAAAATTATAGCTTGATTTTAGTGTTATAGGTGTGCTTGAAAGCCACAAGAAGCAGTAAATGGCAAATTGATAGTGATTGCTCAAGACACATGATAGGAGACCAGGAGCCGTTTATAGAATTAAAAGCTAAAAATGGAGGAAAAATTACCTTTGGAGATAATGGAAAAGGTAGAGTGGTTGGGTTTAGTAAGAATAGCTAACCTCCTTCTATTACTATTTCAACTGTTTTACTAGTAGAAGGATTAAAATACAATCTGTTAAGCATTAATTAATTTTGTGATAATGGATATAAGGTTGTGTTTGAATCTCATGTATGTTCTATAATAGATATTTCAAATTCAGTTGTATTACTTGGTAAAAGATGTGAAAATGTGTATTTACTAGATTTAAATGATATCCAAGTAAAATATCTTCTTGAAAATAATGAAGAATCCTGGTTGTAGCATAGAAGATTGGTACATGTCAACAAATTCTTGATTTAAAAACTATATAACAAAGATCTTGTAGTTGACTTACCCAAACTGAAATTTGACCAAAGTGAATTATGTGATGCTTGCTATACAACTAAACTACTTCAATTGCTACACATGGATCTTGTTGGACAATTAAGAACTAGAAGTCTTGGAGGAAAACATTATGCATATGTCATTGTGGATATCTATTCTAGATTCACTTGGATAATGTTTCTTGCTTCTGAAGATGAGACCTTTTTATTCTTTGAAACATTTACCAAATGGGTACAGAATAATTAAAATTCTCATATAATAGCCATAAGAAGTGATCTTGGTGGAGAATTTAGAAATCAAAAAAATATTATTTTTGTAAAAGTAGTAGAAATTTACACAGCTTTTCTATACTAATAACACCTCAGCAGAATGGAGTAGCTGAAAGGAAAAATAGATCCTTGCATGAAATGTCAAGGACAATATTGAGTGAATATGACTTACCTCAATACTTTTAGGTTGAAAGAATGAATACTTCATGCTACATTATTATCAGAATTTATACTAGATCCATACTCAACAAAACTCCATATGAATTATACTATGACAGAAAACCTAACATCTCTGATTTCCACACTTTTGGTTGTAAATGCTTTATTCTTAACAATGGAGAGGAAAACTGAGGCAAATTTAAAGCTAATCTCATGAAGACATTTTTCTTCATTATTCCATTATTAGCAAAGCAGTTAAAGTTTATAATTTGAAAAACAAGACTGTAGAAGAGTCCATTCATGTAAAATTTGATGAAAGTACTAACCCCTATAGAATGATGAGAGATTTTGATAATGAGACTGGAGAACATACAACTTCTATGGAGAAAATAAAAATACAAGATGAAGACAAAGATTTCTCACAAAGAAAGACACAAAAAAATGAAGAAGAACCAGATGATGGATCATCCATCAATGAGGTAAATAACGAAGGTAAAAATACCCTTCCTTAGGATTGAAGATTCGTGCACGATCATCTTGAAGACTAAGTTGGTAATATTTATGATAAAGTAAGAACTAGATCTTCATTTCATTAAGTATGTTATAACTTTGCTTTTATTTCTCAATTAGAACCAACTTGCATAGATGATGTTTTAGAAGATGAAAATTGGATAATAGTCATGCAAGATGAATTAGATCAATTCAAACGTAACAATGTATCAAAACTTGTTCTAAGACCTAAATATCTACTATAATAGGAACTAAATGGGTTTTTAGGAACAAATTAGATGAATCTGGTATAGTAATAAGAAATAAAGCAAGAATAATAGCAAAAGGATACTATCAAGAGGAAGGAATAGATTTTGAAGAATCATATGCTCCTATTGCCAGAATTGAGGCCATTAGAATGTTATTAGCATTTGCATCATTCATGAATTTCAAGCTTTATCAAATGGATGTTAAAAGTGCATTTTTAAATGTTTTTATAAATGAAGAAGTTTATGTAGAACAATCTTTTGGGTTTGAAGATCCTTATGATACAGACCATGTCTTTAAACTAAAGAAAGCTCTCTATGGATTAAAGCAAACTCTTAGAGCCTGGTATGAGCGATTAAGTAAATTTTTAATAGAAAAAGGAATTACATAAGGTAAAGTAGACACTACACTCTTTATCAAGCATGACAAAATAATATCCTAATTATTCAAATTTATGTTAATGATATTATATTTGGTGCAACTAATGATAAATTTTGTCAAGAATTTTTTAAAGTAATGTAAGGAGAATTTGAGATGAGTTTAATGGGTGAAATGATCTTCTTTCTAGGACTTCAAGTAAAATAGATGAAGGAAGGAATCTTTATTCACCAATCAAAATGCACTAAGGAACTACTCGAGAAATTTGCTCTAGAAGAAGGAAAGCCATTAGCCACAGCAATGAGCACAACCATCAAAATGGCCAAGGATGCAAAAGGTTAATCTCTCTGTCAAAATTTATATCAAAGCATGATATGATCTATTTTATATTTAACTGCAAGTAAACCAAATATTATGTTTAGTGAATGCATGTGTACACAATCTTAGTTAGATCTTAAAGAATCACATCTAATTGCCGTGAAAAGAATATTTAGATACCTTTTAGATACTCAAAATCTTCGATTATGGTATCCAAAAGGTTCAAACTTTGAATTAGTTAGGTATTCTAACTCAAACTTTGCTAGATACAAGGAGGACAGAAAAACCTCTGGAACTTATCAATTTCTTGGAAGCATGATGATATCATGGTTTTCAAAGAAACAAACTTCTATAGCATTATCAATTGCTAAAACTGAATATGTAGCTGTAGGTAGTTGTTGTGCACAAACTTCATAGATAAAATAGCAATTGAATGATTGTGGAATAAGGTATGTTGATACTCCCATTAAATGTGACAATACTAGTGCAATAAATCTGACAAAAAATCCAGTACTACATTCAAGAACTAAATACATAGAGGTCAGACATTATTTTATTAGAGACCATGTACAAAACCATGATATCTGCTTAGCATATATACCAACTGAAAATCAGTTAGCAGATATTTTTATAAAACCTCTTCTAGAAGATATATTCTGAAAAATTAGAAGAAAACTCGATGTAATAGATCCATGCTCATAAAATACATATTTAATCCTAATGTTCAAATTCCTAAAAATACTCATAAATATTAAATAAATTGATCTAGAAATATATCAAACTATAACAAAAATTCTGTCACATCACTCAAAAGTATGTCTGAAGTAACATAGAATCTCTAAACATCTCTTAAAGTGCTTCAGAAATAGCATAGAAACTTCTTCAAAGCACAACAAAAATCACACAGAGGTTCTACGACACTCACACAGAACTTCTGTTACACTTCAAAAGAAGCTCCATTCTTTATTAAAACTCTAAGCTCTGAAAGTGTATGTCACTATCTCATAACTCTAAGCTCATTCCATAGAGAAGCGATTCAAAATTCTTTCATTGTCTACATTTTTCCTCCATTAACCTGCTCCCATCCAGACTCATACTAGAGATTTTCCATCTCTAGATCCTCTGAGAACTCCCCTATTCAAAATCCTAAGCCAAAAAAATTCATCTATTGCTGTAAATGTTGAGGACAAAAAGGGATAGCTAGTGAGTAGAAATGTCTGACTTTGAGGAACGATGAAGAGAGATATTACAAGAAGAAACTCCAAAGAAAAGGAGAAAAATGGAATACTATGTTCTTAAGGTAATCTTCAAAAGCAATTCCTCTGCTTATACTAAGTTTAGTAAGCACTTCGAGGGCAGGAAAATAGTAAAAGGAAGAGCATTTAATTTTGAGACATTTTAAGAGAATGCCTAAAACATGAGGTGACAAACTAGATTAGATTCTAAGGATGGGGAAGCTTCATGAGCTATAAGAATATATCATACACTAGAATAATTCAAGTCCTTGCTGCTGGTTTCAATTATAACACTAGGAAGTAATGCATAGTAAAGGCTAAGATCAATCTATCCTTAGAGAATATACGAAATATATTCAATATTCCAGACATAGAAGATCAGGAAATTGATTAGCCATCATACAAAATAAGATTTTTTTAGATTTGGCTTAAGTGGATATTAAAGAAAATGTGACTTACCTTTATGTCAATCACCTGAATTTGAATCTCAAGTTGGCCCATATGCTGATATTCAATAATATTATCCCAAAATAGGAGGCACTAATCAAATTTTGAAAAGGAAGCTAAGATATTATGGGCATTGAAGCACATGAAAAGGATAGATTTAGCCCAAATCATAGCTGATCAACTTTACTTGGTAAAGACTTCCACTAAGTATTACCTACCTTATGGGATGGTTATGAACAAGCTTATGAAGATAAAAAATATTAACCTCTCCAAGGAAGATGGAGAAGACTTTATGGCAAGAGAGGAAATCAATAAGGACACAATAAAAAGAATTGGCTTTAAGCTGATTCCCCAAGGCTGGATCTCCTAAAAGCCAAGAAAAGAAGAGAAGGAAGTATAACAGCTATGTCCTCTAGACCCTCTCAAACTCATCATCAATCCCCCATTCCTCCACCTCATCAACCAACCACTTCAATTCATACTGCACAACCAATACCACCACACCTAGAAGATAGACTAACAATGATTGAACATTATATGTCTACTCTAGCCCTTTAAATGAATAGAATGGATTATAATCTTAGCACTACCATGTCTTCCATGATCTTGAAAGTTGATAAGATTGACCAAGGACTTGACTTTCTAAAATCTCTAACAAAGTCATTCAGAGGTCAAACCTATCAACCTCATTTCTCTCCACCTCAAACTCACTTCTCTCCACCTCCAACCCATTACTCCTCACCTCCACATCACTTCTCTCTAGTCAAAACCAACCACGAATCACAGTAATGTCTTCACCGGCACACTCCCCTCATCAATCCCCTCCTATAGATCCAGTGCTTACTCAACCTGAGAGTGAACCTACTGAAATTGCATTTTCCTTTCTTACAACACAACCATCATCATCAGTTACACCAACTGAAGTCCCTTCAAATTTTCCTGAGAACTATCTTTCCAATCCTCATAGAGCCATTGTTAGATATGGAAAGTATCCTATCATAGTAATAATTCCTGAATGGTACATTCGTCCCATAGGGCAAGTAATATGGCTGGACTAGACTTGGATGGAACTTATCAAATCTAGAGAAGTCATCACTAAAAGGATTGAGAAAATTCCACTAGAATGGAATACTCCTTCGATTCGTCCAGAGTGGAGAAGACCTCCCACTCCTCCAAAAACTCCACCATAGAGTCCTTCACACTCTCCTACAATAGTTGTTGATAATCTTGATATTCTTCTCCATATAGTCAATCCAATCAGGATGATTTTTTCTGAGTTTGAGAATAAGTCAAAAATCTATTTTAAAGTTGCAAACATGTTTTTATCGTAGTCCATCATTCTATCTCCTCAATAATTTCAATTCTTAGAAATTGAGGATCCTAATATTCTATATAGGATTCAACTTCTCTTAAATCCTCCATTAACTCCTAAGGGCCACAAAATCCATATTCTTGATAGAGAGTCAATTTTTCAAAATTATTCTGAGAAACTTCTTTAGATGCTTCCAACATCAAAGCCTCCTAGAAAAGGGTTTCCTTCTCCCTAAGGTCCTCGTCATTTTTTTATTCTCACTAAGGAAGAATTCTCTTTTTACAACAATGCGAACTTAGAGGTCATTATTGTATCAACTGTCTTTTTTGCTGTATGATAAACATTTGCTGTGTAATTATTGTTGTATAAAGTTTTATCCTGATAGACACTTATTCTCTTTTACTACATTCTTTTTTATTACCACAAAAAGGGGGAGAAAAATTAGAACACTCAGAGTACATATTTAGGGGAAGCTTACACATGCAGGAGCCCCCACTAAGGAATACATTGCATATTCTGAAATATGTTTTAAAGGTTATCACTCAATTGTTTTGTTATCATCAAAAAGGAGGAGAATGTTGAGTCTAACCCCTTTACTAAGCTTAATTTGGATTATGAATGAGATTAAATAACTTAATTTTGATGATGAATGAACAAATGAGAGAAGAATCAAGGTAATAACAAATCACTTTCTAAATATTGTAGTATTAATGTCAAAAATAGATTAAGGAAAGTAATAAAAGAATGCTAAAATTAAAAGATGTTCAAAAGCCACTAAAAAGCATTTCAAAACTTGCTTAGAGGCTAAGCATGAAAATATGAGAAGTTAAGAAGAAATATGATTTACTTAAACATAATTAGATGCAACTCAGAACTAAATTAGAAGCATCCTAGAACTTCTTAAGAATCAAAATGAAGTAACATCCAACATCAAAAGAAATATAGAAGAAATACAGAAGACAAGTCAGTTATAGAGAAGTGCACCAGAAGAAATTTTAAATGCTACACAGAAGTCAAATAGAACATAGATACAATGCACAGAAGTAATGCAGAAGTATCATCACGTTATATAGAAGAAATAAAGAACAATGTTGCACTACTCAGAAATAAAGTAGAAGTGTTATCATGGCACATAGAAACAACCCAGAAGATAAGTCAAGTAATTAGAACCATGTCAGAAGAATTCATAAAGTAATAGAAAATTATGCAGAAGCAAAACAACATTACACAGAAGTAATGCAGAACATGTGACAATGCATAGAAGGAGTGCAGAAATTAAGAATCAATGTGATGGATCAAGTTAAAGGCACTCTCAAAGATATGTTAGAGTAAAGAATAAATCATGAAGACATATAGAAGTGAAGCCCAAGCTTCACAGGCAACTTAGAGGCTACTCAGAAACAACTTAGAAGGAATTTTGCCTACATAAAAATACCATAGAATGCTGATAATACACAGAAGCATTTTCAGAAGGCATTTTCCAAAATGGCATGAATCAAAGAAGAATATCAAGATCAAAGCTTATGTTATAGAAGTAAATCAAAAGCTGCTCAAAGGTTCTTTAGAAGTTCAGAATATATTCATTGAAGATTAAGATAATGGATAGAAACTCAAAAAAGAATAGTGCCAAAAATCTACTTACTACGGAAGCTCTACAGAACCACTTTAGAAATTTTGTTAAGGCATAAACCAAAGCACAGAAGTTCTGAGAACTCTACTCATAATTTTTGAACTCTAACAATGCACAAAAGTCATCACCAAACCTGCCTAACTTGTTTGAAAATGATGCCTAAGGTTGCAACAGATAAAAATTCAAATCCTATATAAAGAGGATTAAGATAAAAAATACAATAACTAAGAGAGATTACACCAAAAATCATTTTTATTGATTAAGAGAAGAGCATTCACAGCTTTCCAACATTCAACTCCAGCCGCTACGTTACTGCCAAAGCATTCAGAATTCTCAACATCTAATCTACATCAACTTCAAAAGGAGTTTGAATCTGATCTCATTGCTTACTTTATTCTTTCAATTAACCCTTAGCTTTCGTACATATTAGCCTAAAATAAGAGGCATTGTTATTGTACACTTTATTTTGAAACACCAAGAGTTGGTTGATAAGCTCTATGAAATCAACTATTTGTTTTACTTTCTAGTTAGCTTTGAAAAACTAGTAAGTTGGTAAGCTTAAACCAACTTGTAAGAGTTTCTGGTGAACTTGGAAAACAAGTCAGTTGTTGGTGAGATTTTAAAACCAACAAGTGTTATAGTGGAACCTGAGTTCAGTAAAGAAGACTTACTCAGAGAAGTAGAGTTAGAATCTAGTAAGGGCAGAACCATTATAAAATTATTGTGTATGTATGCTAAAAATTATTCTCTCTTTTATTCTATTCATATACATTCTCTTATTAGCCAAAATTTTTAGAAGCTCAATTCAACCCCCCTCTTGAGCTACAATTCAGTTAGGGACCAACACTTTCATCAAAAAGATGACATCAATTGTATATCATATAATCATCCAGAAACATACAATATAAATGATTTACTGTGTATGCTCAGGATACGCATACCATTAAAACCAAACAAATCAATTTTCATACATACAAATGGAACTACTATCATGTAGCTGATATAAAAAGTAAAGATTTTCAATTGAGAATTGATATGAATCTATCTCTTTCACAATACATCTATATTCATTTTGTCATCCTATCCATCTAATCATCACAAAGTACGTCATTATAATATTTCCAAATCAATATATCTTATTAATTATCATATTCACCAGCCACTAACTAATACCATGCTTAGGGGACCATAACAAAGTGGTCTAAACCACACTCAGGTGGCAACCACAATCAACCAAGTGGTCTAAGCCACACTTAAGTGGCAACCATAGTCAAATGGGCAAATAAAGTGGTCTAAACCACGATCAAGTGGCAATCACTGTGAAACAAGGTGATCTAAACCACAATGAAGTGGCAACCACCATCAAGTTGACTCAATTGACTTATAACGCTAGTATGATTCCATCCATCCCTACCACCCCAGCTACGAAAGTTATCAATTCCATGACAACATATTGAATTTTATCTTTGGTATCTAGCCATCACTGCAACCAAGGGATCATAGATTCTCCTTTCACACCTACTAAATAAGTAAGGGAGTCCACACAATAGGCCGATCAGGCCTCTTTGCCATCATAGGCAGTATCATAAACACATAAAGCCCAGAGAGGGGCGGGATCCCAAA
>JAYJMB010036979.1:0-33817 GCA_036873735.1 Pouteria campechiana | reverse complement strand
CATAACACAATTGCATAAGAATAACAATTATCTAAGTATAAAAACGTATCTTATGAGTGAATGAAATCCACTCATCAGAACACAAAATTAAAATGCATAATCTTGAACTAATCATGAAAATAATACATATATAAACTAGTCAAGGGAGATCATGGATAATGGCAACTTGTGAAATGATTAAAACTTACAAAATATTTTTATCTGATTGCATACATTCAGGGGGAGATTATGTTTGATGTGATAATTTTTAATCAAGTTCTATCATCATCAAAAAGAGGGAGAATGTTAGTATGATGTGTGGTTTTAATGACAAATAAAACTTGATTAAAGATTATTTACTAAAGGTTATTTTCAAGCATTTAGCATACAAAATCAAGTTGCAAGCCTCACAAACAAAAAAATACAAAGAAGAACCAGAAGATATTTCAAGGCATCAATCTATCTAACTAAAAAGACAAATAGCTTGGGCGATCCCATAACCCAAAGATGAAGTACTGCTATGGTTAAAGCTCAAATGAAAAGAAATCAATCGGGTCACTGTTTGTTTGTCAAAGTGAAGTTTATCTCTGACAAATGCAAAGCAATAAGCATATAATAGACTTCGTCTGTCATAAGTATGCCACAGTAGAATAGCTTATCAAGCTAATGATCATTTATCAAAATAGACAAATACAAAGCAATAGTATTCGTTTGTGCATCTATGATTTGCCTATTACTTACAACTGACAAACTAACAGACAAACTACTGGAAAGATGATTCATCTGTGCCTCTATGATTCATCTATTACTTGCAATGTATAAACTAACAGATGAACTACTGGAAAGATAACTTGTCCTCGCTAACTAGATCCGTCTACTACTTATCATGAACAAATTAGAAGATGAAGGGACTTTATCTAATGGACACCTAGATAGAAACTTTGTTTGACATAAGAAAAGATGAGCAATGGACAAACTAAATTATTGGACTTCATCCAGCATTAATGAGGTTCTTTTCAAACTGATGAAAGCATCAACCATTGTAGAATCTCTTTGACTAATACTTATTAAGAATCAAGAAATCACCTTCTCTAAGGTCGATAGTGTGTTGTCATAGGAAACCAAATTTAGAACCTTTACTCTAATTATATTACTTGTAGTAGTGCGAGTAAGGGTCAATCCTATAGAGAGTATCTAGCCTAATTTTATGCTATGTGAATGAGAATGGGGGGTTTTAGTGTAATGAAAAAAGTGGTTGTAAAAGAAATCAATAAGAGAAATAAACCTTGGTCTTAGTCAACATCCACCATCAGAATCTCATAACTAATCATTGATACAATTATAAATCAATTCATACTTCAAAAATTCACCATTGAAATTATTTTACCTCTCTCTCCTTTGACATAGTTAATTAGAAACTAGCATTCTAATTAACCCTAACTACTAAACAACTCCAAACCAGCGCTAACGGTTTAATCTAATAGCAACCTTAAGATTTATAGAGATTGGTAAAGCTAAACAATACAAGCACCAACTATTGCATTTAATTTAGTCAAATATTATTCCTAAGATTTAATAACTGCAACAACAGTAAATTGATAAGCCCTAGTTGCTTCGCAGATAAGAGTGATAAAAAAATTATGGATTTCATATCTAATCTAGTAATAGATTGCAATGAATAGTAAACTAGTAGGCCTCCTAGCAATTAAACACAACAATCATAAAAATAAGTATAGAAGAATATTTAATACTTAAAGTATGTCTTGAACAATTAAAATAAATTAGATCTCACAGAGTATTGATTCTCAGGCTTCTGTCTCCTTAAACCAAGAATGAAAGTTTAGCCACTTAGGGTCATTAAATCATAAAGAAAGTAAAATAAAAAAGAGAAAAGAAAAAGATTCTTTGTTGAAAGCCGCTAAAAAGTCCTCCTCAAACCCTCGCAAAATAACTCCCCCAAACCCGAGGGAACTGTTATTTAAATAGAGCCAGAAATATCCAAAATTCACAAAATCCATTGAATCCAAAAAGTGTTGGTTGGATACTAGTGCCGCCAATGCCAGATTGATGCCACTGACACCACCATGTTGTTTGGTGGTCGGGTGGTTGAAGGGGTGTTGGTGCCAGTGGCGCCGTTTTACTACCTCCGGTCCTACTTTGCTCCTTTGCACTTCATCCTACCTTTTACTTGCTTTCTCTCAGTTGCCCTTGATATAGTCCTTATCTCTCAAAAATCCCAACATGAAAGTTGTAGAACTTTTTTTGGTGTTTCTAAAATATCTTTAATCATCTTAATCAGAGATCGTATGAGAAATTTATTTTCAAAATACAAAGTGATGCTGAAGTTGTCCAAAATCCTTCATTTGACTTTCTTTTGCACTTAATCACTCCAATTGTCTCCTAAATCAAAATATAAGAATAATGAGTATATTTAGGAATCAAATAGGTGTAAAAGACTAAGGGAATAAAATATTATATTTTGCATTCTCATCATCCCCCACACTTTACTTTTGCTTGTCCTTGGGCAAAAATCAAATTCGCCCTCTCCCAAAAAAATATTAAGGTTGCAATTGTCATAAATGAAGAATAACCAAACTATTCAAAACTCATAACACTTCATGAATAACTCATTCTTACACAACTTACAATCACTTAGTAAGCATTCTCTCTTGAAGATGGATTAAACTAAACAAGTAGAACCCTCACAAAAAATAAACACTCTCATGTGTTTGAAGGGTATACGTCGCATTTAAATTCATTCTAATGAAAGTGATCTACCATAAGCTTGCATATCTTCTCATTCTCCATCACTAGGATCACATGCATATCATGAATCATAAGGGCTTTTCATGGGTTGTAATGGGGTTTAGGGTAAAGGCGAAAAATATTTGGGAATGTACTCAAAAGCCATTAAAATTAGTGAAGGACAAATAAATTAACTTAATTTTAAATATATAAGACATTTAAAGCCACATATTTCATCCAGCATCTTTCACTTTTGAATACATGATGTATAAACATACCCTTTCCCTTGGAATTTTGATATTTTCTTTTTCTTAACTCTTTTTCTTTCACTTTGACATTTTTTTCAATTTTAAGAACAACAACATGTTCTATTTCACTAATCATAGTCATTCCATGAAATTTTACACCCCAACACTTTATTTATTGTACACTCATACATAGCACAATTATGGCCCATGCTCCACTAGATTTATGGCTTGGGTTCACAATAAAAATCTCTAAAGCTCAATGGGGCTTTACAAGAGGAAAAATTAATCACAAGGTAGGCTATTTGGCTTATGTAGTTCAAAAAAAAGAAGGCCCTAATCATGTTCATGCATGTATGTATCAATGTAATCTCAAAGAGAATCAAGGCAAGTTCTAAAGAAACAAATCCATGGAAGAGTATCTCTCATGAAGTAACAGAATGAGACTGATGTGGATGTGTTAGTCTAGAGCCTCAAAATCTTATCAACTTCTGTCTACAAAATTTAATAATCACCATTCTCAAGGAAAATAACTAAACCAAGCAATTGCAAATTGAAATATTACTTATTCAATCATCTTATGAATTTTTCAAGCTTAGTTGAATCTTGCTCATACATCCTCAACCTCAAATCAGCAGAAACCATCAAAACAAAAGGTAAAAACTGACTCTCTCTTATTTTTTTTTAAATAAAATCAAAGATAAAAACAAAAACACAAACTAAACCTCAATCTCCTCCCCCACACTTAAAACTTACATTGTCCCTAATGTAAGGCCAAATGCAAAGAAAATGCAAAAATAACCATAATATAAATGCAGAAATAAGAAGAAAATAAGAAAAAGAAATACAAACTCTTCTTGGCTTGCCTCCCAAATAGCGCTTTTGTTTATAGTAATTGGCTCAACTTACTGCATCTTTCTTTAACCAAGAGCAATTAAAATAACTCAAAATTACAAAGCATGCATGTAGTTGGTCAATTCCTTTAATATCTTTCAGTATCTAAGCGATAGCCCTCTTAAGAATTTGTACAAGTCTTTCTTCTTTTAATGCACTGAATTTATTGGAGATTATCATTGGCAAAGTTCCTTCACCTCCAAGGAACACATACTTGAGGTGATTGGGAAGAGGCTTCAACTCTAAAATAGGGGTCTGCAAAATAGAAGGTAAAATTCTCTTATCAAAAACTGGTAAATCAATGTGAGAAACATTACCTAATTTTGGTGACTTTGGAAAGTCATTCAATGCTGCAACAGGTTCTTGCAATTCATCAGTCCATGGTAAAACTTCATTCTCCTTATCAAGATTCTCACTAATAGCAACTTTCAATTCATCTTTCCCATCAATTTCAAAAACTTCCTATGCACAAGAATCAACACATCAATAGAGTAAACAGAATAATAATCATCATCAGGATATTTTATGACATCATAAATATTAAACTTAACAATTTCATCATCAAATTCCATGGTAAGTGTGCCACTGTGAACATCTATCTTAGTTTTGAATTTTTTCAAGAAGGGTCTTTGATGGTCAAATTAAAATTCGTTGTAAGTGCACGAGTGTATAGTGGTACAGTGTGCTTAGCAAGGATCGATCCCACAGAGAACTGTGAAATTGATTTAATTATGTTTAGTTACTAATACTAAGTTATCCTAAATCAACAAGATGAATTAAAGGCTAAATAATTAGAAGTGTAATGCAAAATAATAGCAAACAATGGCAATAAGTAATGTAAAAGAGAATTCAAGTTGTAAGAGTCTGGGGATCTGATTTCACCACTCAATGAAATTCAATGTTGTTGAGATGTTAGTATCAATTCAGCATTTTGGGTTCGTTCTATCCACTCTATGATTATTACCATTAGGTGTCTGGGTTTAAATCAAGTATTTTCTCTCATTCCAATTACCTATGGCATGTAGTGTAATTAAGATTGAAAACTCATGAAGATTAAAAGAACTTTAATGAACCAAGTAGAATAGTTTAGCATATGGCGTCTACCTTAACCATGTACTCAAAGATAATCAAGGTAATTCATATAATTGGTGATCAAATAATTAAATAAATCAGATGATTGCATTATACATAATGAATGAAACAAGATGATATTGAATTTGTAACCTAACAATCTCTGTTAACAATGAATATCAAGGAGGGCTACATCATTACCACAGAAAAAGGAATTTAATTCATAAAAATAGAAATAAAACTCTCTGAAATATGCATGATTGTAGAACTCAAAATCCTTCTCTTGCTCTCTTAGAAAACTTCTCCCGTGCCCTCCTCAACTATGTTCTGGATGTCTCTTTAAATAACCCAAGCACCAGGGTTTTAGTAGAACTCCTCCACGAATTGCAATGCCTCTATGCATAGAGATCCTCTTCTAATAATAACTTAGTATGTCCTCATGAAAATATAGCTTCAAGAAATATTATAATATATAAAAATAGAAGTTCTCAAAATAACTAAGTTGCTGCGTAACCTGAGTTCTGAAAATTGTAACACAATTTTGAGCCTAAAAATTGGCTTCCAATAATACTTTGCAATCCGCATGTCTCATACTCTTAAATTTGCAACCTCTGATGGATGGAAAAATAACTAAGTTTGATTTCAAACTTTGTTTCTTATTGTGGATCCACTAAAGACAGAGCAGAAATTTGAATTCCTACTTCGAAGTTCTCTGAAGTGAACTTCGAAGTACAAAACACTGCTTCGGAGCCTTTCGTTCTACTTTGGAGCTTTTCTGAAGTGAATTTTGGAGTAAAGAACATTAATTAGGAGCTTTTTATTTTGCTTTGGAGCTTTTTGTTCTACTTTGAAGCTTTTCTAAAGCTTTTTATTTTGTTTTGCTTTAAAGTTTTTGATGTTCTAGAGCAGTTTTAGTAGAATTATCATAAATTTCTCATAAGAACTCCAAATTGAGCAATTTTTATTGGGTTGGATAGATAATTACATGATTATGTTAACCAATTTTCCTTATTCTACTTTTATTTTGAGTTGTGGGCCCTCAAAGTACTGCCTTTTGTGTTGTCTTTGAAATTGATACTTCAGAGTTTTCTAGAGAGAGTAGTACTATTTTCATCATAACTTTATCGCACAGACTCAGAATTGCACCATTCATTTTACATTGGATAAATAATTCTAGGGAATACAACTTTCATTTTGATCATTTTTTTTGAGTCATCCATCTTTTATGAGTCGTAGGCCTTTAAAATAATGCCATGTGTACATCCAAAATTGATGTTTCGAAGTCTTTGGAGAGAGCTACACTTTGTTGGATGTAACTTTTTCATATGAACTCAGAATCATATACTTCTTAGTGCATTGGAGAACAAATTCTAAAACTTTCATGTTAAACACACTCTCCAAATGTGCCTTCATCAGTCTCAAAAATTACTTTAAAGTAACATCTTTTGTAATTTTCAATTTCATTTTACAAAATTTTATGTCTGCAACAAAACAAACTCTATTAAGTGCAATATTTACATAAATGTCAATATAAAATACTAAAGATACATTAAAATAAGACCTTAAATATGTGAATTTTGATATAAAAATATGATATATTATGAGCTTATCAGTCTTCCTAATAGAATAGGAGTAGTATGATTACCATTCTCCATATCTAGCACATAAAAATCAGCAAGGAAAACTAAATCATTAACTTGCACCAGAACATATTCAACTACACCTTTCAGATATGCATTAGATTTATTAGCTAACTAAATCTTAAAACTAGTCTTATTCAAAGGTCTAAGTTTCAAAGAAGCATACAAAGAATATGACATAGCATTAATAAAGCTCCTAAATCTAACATGGCTTTTTCAAGTCTACTGTTACCTATCATGCAAGGGATAGTAAACATACCTAGATCTTTGCACTTTGCAGGGAGGTTTCTTTAAATGATTACAAAAACATTTGCAGGGAGTTTTCTTTAAATGATTGTAAAAACATTCTCTCCTACTCTTAAATTCCCTTGAAGTTTCTATTTCCTCTTTATTGTACATAATTCTTTCAAGAATTTAGCATAACGAGGTACTTATTTAATGACATCAAAAAGTGGAATGTTTACCTCGCATTTACAAAAATTTTCAAATAGATCTTGATATTGCTTAATTTTTTAAGATTTTGCTAAAGCCTCAAGAAAAAGTGGTATTTATGTTAAGAAAGAAGTGGAAACTTGCATTGAGTTACTTCATTGTCCTTAGGAATGTCTTTGTCTACAACAAAGGCTTTTCCCTTTTGTTTGCTCCATTGGTGTAGGAGTTGCTTTTATTGGAATTTCAACCTCTTTACCACTCCTCAAAATGATTGCACTCACATTTTCTCTTGGGTTCATTACCATTTGAGAAGGCAATTTCCTAAACTTTGTGTCTTTATCCGATTGATTGTGGTTACCATCTAACTTACCTGATTTTCCAAACTCTGAATGCTAACCTTTGTCGCCTGTTGGAATTGCAACATGTTAGAGGTAAGAGACTTAATAATGTATTTCAAAAGACATAATAGAGTTAGAAGTTTATCCCTGTTGTGTTCTAGGCAGGTATGACTACTTGTACTGCTAAAAATTTGGTTGATTTTGAGTTATGGGCTGATTTACTTGTAGGTTCACATAGCTAAAATTAGGATGATCCCTCCATCTTGAATTGTACGTGTTAGAATAAGGATCATACTTCCTCTATGGTTGTCTAGAAAAACCAACCATTGTGTTCACCTGCTCAGTAGGTTCTTCTTGAAGAGTTGGGCACATATTAGTTGGATGCCCTAACACCGAACAAATTCCACAAGCCTTCACTGTCTGCATATTTACTATAGCTAATTAATGAACAAGAGAAGTTAGACTTGCAATCTGTTGTTCAAGGGAGGAAACGCTTACCTCATTAATAGGCTTGGATACCGAGTTAAGTCTATTGCCAAATTATTGTGAGTTGGCTACTATGTTTCAATCAAATTCCTTGCGCAACTTCAAGAGTTTTCTCTACCAAAGCTCCTCTGCTAACTATATCAATCATGTTCCTTTCAGTGGTTAGAAGACCCTCATAGAAATACTGGATGAGTAACAGGTCACTAATTTGATGATGGGGGCAACGTACACATAATTTCTTGAAATGCTCTCAATATTCATATAAGGATTCTCCACTATGCTGTCTCACACTGCAAATTTCCTTTCTCATGTTGGCCACCTTGAAGCTGGAAAATATTTCTCCAAAAACAACCTCTTCATGTCATCCATGTTGTGCGATGCTCCCAAATGGTAGATAGTAAAGCCAATCCTTAGCCAAATCCTTCAAAGAGAATGGAAAGGCTCTTAGTTTTTTTTAATCTTCAACTACCCTTATTGGTTTCATACTCGTACACACTATGTGAAACTCCTTTAGATGCTTGTGAGGATCTTCACCTACAAGACCATGGAAAGTGGGCAAGAGATGAATTAGTCCAGATTTTAATTCAAAATAAATAGTAGCATCTAAAGTAGGAAACATTATGCATAATGGTTGTTGATCCAAATTAAGTGTGACAAGCTCTTTGAAAGTTCAAGTTTCAGTCATGATTTCCTCCTTTTCTAAATTAGAACCGCTATCTTCAAATAAAGGATTTGAGAATGCCCTCTCTTCACAAATTCTCTAAGCTTCTCTCCTTAATCTATGCAAAGTTCTCTATTTCTAGTTCATAATACAAATCACCTATATTAGAAGATCGAGTAACAATCATAAATAATTAAGGAGAATCGAATGAATCTTAAAAAAAGTAAAAATAAAAATAAATAGGAAAAATCACAAAAGCATAAAAATCAACTAGAATGCCTCCTTGGCAATGGTGCCAAAAATTTGGTGTGCTGTCATAGGCAACAAAATTTAGAACCTATATTCCTATTAAATTACTTATAATAGTGTGAGTAAGGGTAAATCCTATGGAGAGTATCTAGCCTAATTTTATGCTATGTGAATGAGAATGGGGGTTTTTAGTGTAATGAAAACAATGGTTGTAAAAGAAATCAATAAGAGAAACAAACCTTGGCCTTAGTCAACATCCACCATCAGAATCTCATGACTGATCATTGATACAATTATAAATCAATTCATACTTCGAATATTCACAATTGGAATTATTTTTCCTATCTCTCCTTTAACATAGTTAATTATCAGCATTCTAATTAACCCTAACTATTGAACAACCCCTGACCAGCGTTAAAGGTTTAATCTAATAACGGCCTTAAGATTTGTAGAGATTTGTGAAGCTAAATAGCATAAGCACCAATAGTTACATTTAATTTAATCAAATAGTCTTCCTGAGATTTAATAACTACAACAACAACAAATTATTAAACCCTAGTTGCTTCATAGATAAAAGTGATCAAACAATTATGGATTTAATATATAATCTACTAATAGATTGTAATGAATAGTAAACTAGTAGGCCTCCTAACAATTAAACACAACAATCATAAAAATAAGCATAGAAGAATATTCAATACTCAAAGTATGTCTTAAACAATTAAAACAAATTAGATCTCATAGTATATTGATTCTGAGGCTTTTGTCTCCTTAAACCAAGAATAAAATTTAGCCACGTAGGGTCATTAAATCACAAAGAAAGTAAAATAGAAAAGAAAGAAGAAGAAGATTCTCTATCGAAAGCCACTAAAAGGTCCTCCTCAAACCCTTACAAAAGAACCCTTAAAAACTCTAGGGAATTGTTATTTAAATAGAGCTAGAAATACGCAAAATTCATAAAATCTGCAGAATCCGAAAAGTGTTAGCTGGATGCTAGTGTTACACTGCCATGTTGTCTGGTGGTTGGGGTGGTTGAAGGGCTATTGGCGCCAGTAGCTTTGGTCTACTGCCTCCGATGCTGCTTTACTCCTTTGTACTTCATCCTGCCTTTTGCTTTCTTTCTCTTAGTTACCCATAATACAATCCTTATCTCTCAAAACTCCTAACATGAAAGTTATAGAAATTTTTCTTGTGTTTCCAGAACACTTTAATCATCTTAATTAGAGGTTGGATGAGAGATTTATGCCCAAAATACAAAGTGATGCTGAGGTTGTCTAAAATCCTTCAATTGACTTCTTTTTACATTTAAACACTCTAATTATCTCCTAAATCAAAATATAAGAATAATCATTATATTTAGGAATCAAATAAGTGTAAAAGATTAAGTATTAAGGGAATAAAATATGATATTTTACATTCTCATCAGTCGGCATTGCAGGCATTCCAACAGGTGAGAATTAATCAGAAGATAGAGAATTCAAATGTGTTAATCAAAATGATCTTCTATCATTAATGGAGTTCACCTACCACCAATGGTGGAAATTCAAAGTAGTTATAAATGCATCATCATTGGATCAGGAAGAGAAGGAAGAACAATCAAGAAAAATATTCAATCCCCTTCTTGAGAGCATTTACTGAACTGAGCCAAAACCTTCTACATCTTTCAAGAGTCATGAGCCTTGCATTGAAACCTTCCTCATTTTTTTGAAAGCTCCCAATCACCTTTCAAAAAGATCATTTACTTTTGCATTTAATCTTCAAAGTTCTTCACCTAGACTCAAGAAGAGCTGTGATTGTCTTGGTGCAGACAAGAGCTATGTATTTAGAGTTGGAATCTGGAAGAGTACTAGGAGCACTATGATTATGCCCCCCAGATTTGGAAATCGAGAAGAGTGTTGGGAACACTATAGTTACGCCCCCTAGAGCAGGAATCTAGAAGAGTGCAAGGTGCACTGACTGTATTTCTGCTATTGAAGATAATAGAACCCAAGACACTAAGAGGAAAGTATTCTTGGAAGAGTGGAGCAAAGTGTTAACTCAAACTACTATAAAAATTCTTATGTCTTATTTATTTGTGCATTGATTAAGTGATTAGATTGATTGCTATAGGGACTTTTGATCCTAAAGGGGTTTGGCAAAACTTTAAGTACTCAATTCACCTCTTCCATCTTAGGTATTTGCCTAAGCTTTGGGACCAACAACTATGCCATCCAGGCATATCATTTTTCTCATCTTTGTCATTCAAAATGCATTTCCACACCATTTTTGTAAAAATCCAAATCAACATCTTACATTTTTACCACCCATTGATCTAAGCATCTCACATCTCACATACTACCATAGTACCATTATGTATCACATAATTCAATCACGTCCATCATAATTCATGACTCACGATGGAAAGGAAAGCAATTACATCATGAGGGTTCTGGGGCAAAACATCACAACATGCCATCATCCTGCACTAGCTTTCTGGCATCGTAGCTCTAGAACTTGCAAGCTGCCCGCTGCATATTTTTTTGCAGTGGCATTACGACTCCAAAATCTGGTACCCATTTTTCTACCTTTTTGCTATTACCTTTCTTTTGAGATCTTCTTATACCATTCACTTGTAGTTTCCTTAACTACATTTATGCTTTTACTTCATAACAATCAAGACAATTTCCCCCATCTCAAATTAATTCATTCATGACCATTATGATCCATGCCTCTTATAACCATGTAATGTAATGTTATGCAATACCACCTCAAAGCTATCAATTGAACACACACATGGTTGAATTCCATTTCCAATTTAAACACATGAGAATGCCTATTTCCTCAATTAAATCATAGTGTCATACCATAAACATCATTCAAAACCATGGGATATATTCTATCCCTTTCAAAATCATGAGATATATTCTATCCCCATCAAATCACCTAACATATCAAAATAAATCAATTGAACTCATATAACTGAATTCAATTTCCAAATCAAACACATAGAACATATAAATTCATTATTTCAAATCAAAACTCAATAAATTAAACATCATATAAAATGCGGTTTGGATACAAATTCATGGGGTATTCACTACCCCCCTCAAATTTCACATTCATATATATAATGAAACTAAACCTACTTACCTCTATGAAGACACTTTCACACTCCCCATGATTAACAACCTAACCAACCTTGCTAACTACTCCCCCATGAGCTAAAACTCATGAATGCTCTTCCTAAGCCGCTTATTCCCAAAATACACTCCACAAGGGTTAAGAAGTGGTTGTCCAATTCATGGATAACCCTCTATCATAAGTTTCTCATGGATAACCAAAATTAACCATCCTACTCATCCTCACATGAACATACAAGAATAGCACATTCAATTTCAAACCCAATATGATCCTTTGTTGATTCTACTACTGAATATTTGATCTCTTCCACCAACTACAATAAGAAGCTCTTTTGGTGAATTTTTCAATTTTTCCCTTCCTCTTTTTCTACTCAAATGGATGGGTTTTTACCTAGGGTTATTACACACTCACACACTGTTCTCCTACAAAAGTTTTCATGAAAAGAAGGATAGAAGGGCTGCAAAAAAGAAGGATAGAAGGGCTGCAAAAGAAGGGGCATGGGAGAGGTGGAGAGAAGCCATGAATTAGGTTGAAATTTTAGGGCTAGTACAGCGTTTAGGCTTGCTACACCTTCAGTGCTCTGACAGTGCATGCTAAGCCATACACATGCACCCTTTTTACTACATTTCTAGAAAGACTTTATACAATACTTCATGCAAACTAATTCTAATCCATATGTCCTTAATCAACTATTTCAACTACATTAAATTACACAACTAAATCCTTCCATAATCTCCATGAACTCATATACACCATTTCCAAAAAATGATTATTTGAGAAAATTCCCTTACCTCAAAATTCTGGGGTGTCATAGGTATGTATCATAACCATGTTCTTAGATAATCAGTTTAATTCATATAATTGGTAATCAGGTAATTTAATAAACCAAACAATTACAATAAACACAATGAATGAAATAAAATAAAATTGAATTAATCAACCAACGACCCTTGTTTAACATAGAATAATCATGAAGACTACATCTTCACCCTAGAAATAAAAAATTAGTTCATGCTAAAAACAGAAAGAGCACTCTTCAAAAAATCCATATTGCAAAACTTGAAATCTCTCTCTTGCACCTTTGCTTCTCTCGCACAACACTCTCTGCCTAAACTGTATATCACTCCACTCCAAAACCTATGTGTCTCACTCTGCTCTAGTCATCTCCTTAAATAACCAATATAGTAGGGTTTAGTAAACTCCTCCACAAAGTGTAATGCCTCTACGCATAGAGATTCTTTTCTAATAATAACTCAAAATTTTCACACAAAAAGATAGCTTCTAAAATGTTGTAGTGCATAAAAATAAGAGTTCTAAATATAAACTGAGTTGCTGCACATCTTGGTTTTTCTAAAAATTGTAACACATCTTCCTCATAGAAATCAACTTCTAAAAAATTATACATCCCAAACTTCTAAAGGTTTTAGCAGACTTATTATGCAGAGAAATTAGCTTCTAAATATAACTCAAAATTGCCATATGTGTTGAATGTTATGGCACCCAACTATTGAAACCACTTTAAACACATTACTAATTTTTGAAATCATAGTTTAGAATTCAAAAGCACATTCAGCATGTCTGAAATTTGTGTTTAAAGAGTTTGACATCTGTTTCTAAAAGTATAAATTTATTATTAAGACGTCTTCAACATGTCTAAAATACTCTTTCACAAGTCTGAAGCATGTTGGTGCCATCTGAGACACCTATAGACTATCTAAATCTTGCTTTCGCATGTATGAAGTAGCTGAATTGCTTCTTAGTTATGCATCAAAAATCACTTCGAGCGTCTGAAATTTCTTTCAGCACGTGTGAAGTTATGGAGCAATTTCAGTGTTTTGATCATAAGCTTCTCATACAAACTCAAAATTATGTGTTTCTTAGTTCATTGGATAGATAATTTAAAGGGATACAATTTTTATGTTGAACAATTTTTCTAAATCACCCTCCATCTATGCCATAGCTTGCCTCAAAGTGACACCTATTGACAACATCTGAAGTTATTATTTCAGACATTATGAAGCTCTAGAGATAATTGAAGTGTTTTCAACATAACTTTCATATCCAAAATTAGAGTCATGTGATTATAGATTTTCTGGAAAGATAAGAACAAGGGATCAACTTTCATTTTTATCACTTTTTCCCTATCAACCTCTATATATCCCAAAAATTACTTCAAACATTGCACCTTTGTCACAATTAGCTCCATTTTATAGTTTTGACATCTGAAACATTAACAAACTCTATTAAATGCAATACTCACTCAAATGTCATTATAAACCACTAAAATCGCATCAAAATATTATCCAAAATATGTGAATTTAGATATAAAAATATGATATATTATGAGCTTATCAAATACCCCAAAACTTAGCTTTTGATCATCTTCGAGCAAAATAGTAATATGAAATCATGAATACATTAGGAAAATCTTTCTCAAATAGTCAATAACATGATAGACCAATACACATGCACATAACTCAAAAATCATTAAAGATACTTGCCAAGTGATTTCATGATGCTTCATCAATCCTTCCATGAAGTGAAAATGTGTGTGTGTGTGTGTGTGCCATGTCAATCTCATGCTACATGCATACTTTTTAGTCAACAATGTGCAAACTAGTGATTCTAATAATCTTCATAAAATACCTCATATGCTCGCTTTTCATAATCCCTTCCACTAATGTAGATAACTCTAATCACTTGGATCAATAGGTCTTTGTTAAGCTTGTAATGGGGCCTTGGGTTTGGCTAACAAAGAAAAGAAGTAAGGATTCAGAAACTAAGAGACCAAAACTGAACTGCACATGAATGTTAAATTAAGAAAGGGAGAGGATCTCTTTTCATTAATCTAAGTATAAAAGTACTCTAGCATGATGATAGCAAATATGCAATAAAAATAAAGTAAAATGCAGAAATACTAAGAGTCACGGAACATAGAAAATGGGGATTACCCCATGATTGTCATTAAGAAAAATAAAAATACAAAAGATATTACCTCATAGAGGTGTCTTAGTTCTCCAACGAAAACGGATTACAAATGATTAAGTTGTTTTATAAAGATTGGGTAAAGGAGAGACAAGTATTTCTTCATCTTCAGAGGAGAGGAAGCACCAGCTGGAAGATAAGAAGGACTTCGGGGTTCTTTGCCTTCTACTTTAAGAGGATACCTTCTTATAGATGAACATTGGATGCCTTCATGATTGAGGAGCATGAGAATTTTTACTGTTTGCTTCGTGATTGGGAAGATGCCAGACAAGGCACTCTAGAACTTTTGACTTTAGGATTGCTTTTCTAGTGAAAAGCAAATTCTTCTAGAAAATGCCAAAATTATTTTCAGCACACATGAGTACACATTGTGATGCTTAGGCAGGGTGCTAGACCATCATCTAGCAATGAGATAGGAATCCAAGGTGGATCCTAGGGATTTGCTTCCTGTTCTAAGAGAATGCGATATTATGACTCAGTGAGTCCAAGGATGTCTTCATTCTCTTGAGCAAAGTCTTCACTAGATGCTTTTGACTCGACTTTAGATTCAATTGGAGAGACATGATAAGTTGAAGGAACTAGGGATAGCTTTATTAGATCTGTGATAGGACCTTCATGAGATCCTTTGGAGATTTTTCCATGGAAAAGCGATTCTGAATGGTTGTCTTTTGAGAAACTAGGTGAATTTTTTTTTGGCTTCTTCAACATAAAACTAGCATCATTCAAAAGGAGCCTAGTTGAGGAATCTCTGGATGTTAGTGAAACATGTCATAGGGGCATTGTATGTATCCCACCATTTGACTTTGAAAACCCTAGAAAGAGATGCTGGATAAGGTTTCTGGTTGGCTTGGAAGCAGAACTCCCACCTGCAAATCTATGCAAGGCCAAACTTGATGCAAAAGATGTAAATTTTTTGAACAATTAATTCATGTGGCTTTGGATCATATTTTGAAATAAAATAATTGTATCCTTTAGTAAAATATTGAAGGAAAATTTCATGAATGGCACCAAAATACTCCCACCATTTTGTAAACCAAAGAGATAGAGTAATATTGGTATCCTTTTTGAAAAAGATCATCCATGAATGATTGAAAGATGGGTTTTGAAGATTAAACATTCTATACCATGCTTGTTGGTAATCCTAATAGGTATAGATAGGCGGATTGAAGTTTTTTGAAATTTTTTTAATTTTTGTAATCCCTCCAAAATCTGTAAGGGTCCTAATTTTACAAAATTTTTCAAGTTGAATAAGCGACTACACTATTATCATCCTTATTAGAGTAGTGCTTAAGTTCAATAGATTTTGTATCCACTAGAATGAATTCATAAAAATTTTGAGTTTTTTAAAATGTGAAGGAGTCGATTCCAATGTGATTCTGGGAACATTGAGTTTGCCACTCATTGGAGATGGTTTTGGACTTTGCCTTTGATTTATCATCATAGACTTGATTGGTTTGGTCTCTTTGAGTTGTGGATTGAGCTTTATGAGCTCAATGATTGTAGATTCACTCATTTAAGTGGATTGGGAAAAAGAGGCTTTGGGCTCCTTAGCCTCTTTCTAAGACTGGGCTCCCTGGTCATCTGATTCGACTATTGAAACCCACGATGGTGATGAAAAAGTGATTGTTTTGGCCAAAGAATGAGTCTAAGGCCTAGATTGGTCTTGAGATGTCAAAGGCATCTCATAATCCTCTAGGCCTTGGACCTGATTTGGGGGCCTTTTTGGTTTGGCTAGCTTCATAGCCATGGTTGATGGTGTTTTGTGAAAAACCCTATGAAAATTCATGACCATGAAAATCAACAGGGTTATTAAAATTTCTTGGGATAAATTCTATTTTGAAATCAAATATTGAAAGTACTACTTGCCATCTAGTGAAAATTTGTTTGGCTGCAAAATTTTTGACATCTTTTTCTAAAATATTTTTAGCTAATTGGTAATCAATTCAGAGTAAAAATTTTTGATTTAATAAATCAGATTGAAATTTATGAATGCATTTGATAATGCTTAGGACTTCCTTTTAGATGGTTGAGTATTTGATTTGGGTGTCATTCCAAACTTTGGAATGATTCTAGATTAATTCTTCCTGACCATTTTTAGATTTTTGTTTGAGTATACCTCCATAGCCTATATTAGAGGCATCAGTTTCTATAATTTTTGGAAGGCGTGGGTCTATGATATATAAGAGTAGCAGACTCTTAACTTTGCATTTTATTTGTTGAACAATAGTTATATGCTCATCCGTTCAAGGAACTAGATTTTTTCTTAGCCTTTTGTAAAGAGGCTTAGCTAAGATTTTTACATGTTTATAAGAATCAAAAACATAATTCAAAGCTCCTAAGAATCTTTGAAGCTGATTCTTATCTGTGATTTTATCTAGAAATGTTTTTATAAATTCTAGGCTTCTTTGGATTGGTTTGAGTGTGTTGTTATAGATTTTATGACCTAAAAATCTTATTTTAGGTTGATAGGGAATATATTTGGTTTTAGAAATAGCTAATCAATTTTGGATAAACTACCAAAGGATTGAGTTAATATGTTTAAAGTGTTCATCAAGAGATTTACAAAACACTAAAACATCATCAATATAGATAATGAAGAAGGATATAAATTGGTTAAGAATGTCATTCATAATTTTTTGAAATTTAGAAGGAGCATTCTTAAGACCAAATGGCATAACATTCCATTTATATTGACCAAATGGAATAGTGAATATAGTTTTATACCTGTCCTTTTATGAAATCTGAACCTACCAGAATTCATATTTCATGTCAAATTTGGAAAAGATTTTAGTACTTGTGAGCCAATGCAAGAGATATCTTTTGTTAGGGATTGAATATTCTTATCCATTTTAAAGATTGGTTTAGCAACTTGTAATTTATTACTAGTCTTGGGACACCACATTCTTTTTCAAGGACTTTTTAAAAATAGAATCCAACACAAGCCATAGAGATTTGAATCATCTATTAGAACCTTTTGCTTGAGGTCTGTGATTTTGGTAATGAACCAAAAGTTTATGATTCATTTGAATGGGCCAAGCTTTAGTAGGAATATTAGCTTCACTAAAGCTTTCCTTGTATAAAAGACTGACCACATGTTGTTTTTGGTCCCAAAATGCATATGGAACTTCTGCACATACAAGACTGAGAAACTTGGTCACATAATATTTTATTTTATTTTTAATTTCTAGTTGGTGGAGTTGATCCTCCAATTTTTTAGTTTCTAAATTATTTTTAAAATAATTTAGATGTTTCTCTTTGTTAATTAAGATATTTAGGAAAGGTGTTTCCCTAATTATTCTTACTTTAGTTTTTCAATGAATTTTAAGATAATTAATTTATTTAAAGTGGTGAAGGTTATTCCTTCATCAGTGACCATGAAGGGTTTTATTTGGTTGATGAATGGAATTCCTAACATTACTTCATTATGAAGATTTTTAACAAGGATGAAGAGAGCTTTTATTGTTAGCATACCGAATAAGCATTCGACATCAGATAATTTGTATTAAACATGGAGCAGTTGTCCTCCCACTCCTTTTAGGGATTCTTTAGTAGGTTCATAATAGGTTGTTATAATCAGCCATTCTTGAATGTAGTTTGAATGTGCACCTGTATCTACTAAAGTAGTGGTTTTTAGATGAAATGTTCTTGTGATTTTTAAATGGATGTCAATATACCACTTTTGAACTTTTACTTGGGTGATTTTATTAAGCTAACTATTTGGGTTGGAAGATTGTTCTTTTTAGAGTTATTATTTTCATTTGATTCTAAATCTAAATCTTTTGTGGGAGTAATTTGGTTATTTTATTATAGGAAAAAAGATCTTTTTTCATAGAAGATATTTCTTCTTTTAATTCATTAATTTGTTTTTGAAGATCCTGAGTTGTTAATTCTCTTGATTTATTTAAGGGTTTTAGTATGTCATCATACTTGTTATTTGGTTTTGGTAATTTTAATTCATGTGATGAAGATTTTAATATGGGTGTTATTTTATTGAAGTAAGATAACTTAAGTTCAAGATCTCTTATTTCTGAAGCAAAATCAAGAAAATCTAGTTGTTCTTTAGTTATCATACAAATGTGAAAAGAAGTATTTGATGATTCCTCATCAGATTCGATTGGATTAATTTCTCTTTTAGAGTCCTTTGACTCTGTAGATGAAGAAGATTCTGAGTTAGTATTGATTAAAATTATCATTAATTGGGTTTTTAATGATTCTTCTATATCATTATCATTGATTTGGATTTGATTTATTTTCTTTTTAAGTGTTTCTTTTTTTTTGAAGCTTTCTGGGCATTTATTTAAATAGTGTCCACATTTTCCACATTTGAAACATGTATTAGTAGATTTTTTATATTTTTTATATGAAGTAGATGGTGTTTTTGTATTTTTATATTTTTTATGGCATCTTTTATATTTGCTAAAGTCTTTATGGAATTCTTTTCTAGATGACTTACGTTTGTGTTTTTTATGTTTTGATGTGGAACATTCAAAACCAAATTGTTTACAGAATGACTTGATTTCATGTTTAGAGTGTTTGGATTCAGTTTTAGCTTGTTTCTTTTGTTTTAGATCATTACAAAAGGCTAGCCTATGTCATTGACAGTAGAAATTAGGTCTCTGTAAGTAAGATTATCATAAGGAATTATTCCTTGTTTTGATTTTTTATCCTTTCTTGTAGATTTATTGCAAAGTAAGGGGGAAGATTAAGGGTAAATTTTTCTTTCCAAAAAATTTAATTACAATCAGATCTTTGCGTTACATGAGATAGAAATGTATTTTTGTAATAGCAAAATTCTAAAAGTCTTCTACATTTTAGATTTTGTAAGATTTTTGAATTATTTTCCCTCAAGTTTATTTGTTGGATTGATAAAATATTTAGCAATTGTAAAGATTAAAGTGGCTACGACATTTTGCTGTAGTTTACCATCTTCATCTAGGATTAATTCTCCTTGGGAGTCTTTTTTCTAAGAATTAAAGATTTTTGATTTTTGATTGTGAGTGAGTTGATTATCCCACTAGTTGGTTGTGAGTGAGTTGAACCCAATGACAAAAAGGTTAATTAATTCATGATCAGCATAATTTGCTCTAGTTGAATAGGCAATATTGACGATAGTGATTTTTTGTAACATATTGATAATTTTTTTGTCATTTTTACCATCTATGGTCCATTTATAGATGGTATTCCCATTATAATGCGATTATGTGAATTGATTTCTTTGTTCATGAAGAAGATCAAAGGCTAAAAGTCTTGGATAATCTGGTTTTGGTCCATATTTTTGTTGTGATGATTGTTTAAAAGATATTTTATTTACTTTATTAGATTGTTTAGAAAAGACTATAGATGTGAATTCATGAGAGGATGAATTATGTTAGTATAAAATATTAATTGCTTGATTTATTTTTGTTAGAGCAGAAGGAGTAGAACTTCCTTCACCAAGTTGTAGATTTTGTTGGGCAATTCTTGAAGATTGAGGAGTGGATTGGTTTTCTATCCATTGTTTAATTTCTTTTTCTTTTTATTGTAATTTTTTTGAATATTTTTTAGAATTTCATGTGGTTTAAAGATAGGCTTATCTATTTTTATTGATTCTTTTGTAATTGGTGTTATTTGATGATCTTTGTTTAAATGTTTCGTGATAGTCATTGAGGTTTTATTTGTATAATTTATTTATTCATGAATTTTCCTAATGTTGTCTACATTAGCAGGCTTTGTACTATCTAGGCGATGTTTATATGGAGCACAAGTCACTATTTTATCTCCTACTATTATATCTATTTTGTCTTCTGGAGGAAACTTAGATTGTTTAAGAATTTTGTCTCTAGATTTCCAAATAGGTTTTAAAGTAGGATTATGAAAATTTTCAAACCATTCAAAGAAATATATTTGTCTTTGATTATGGTTCATCCCTTCAAAATATTGGTTTTTGATTTCTTGCGTTTCTTTTTCTTTGTATAGATCGAAATAGATTTTTCTTTTCTTTTTATTATATTTGGCATATAATGCTTGATTTATGAGATCTTTATTAATTGTATACTTCTTAGGTTTGTCTGTAATGATTCATTTAAATAATTTTCTATTTGGGAAGCTGTTGGGGACATATTTTGAGAATGTTCATTTGGCTCAACAGGACCGACATGAGATGGAATCCCACTCCATGTACTAGAACTATGAAGTGTTGGTTCCCATAGGATGGCTATACCCAAGAGGAAAGGGGTGAATTAGGTTTATAAAAATTTCTTATTTGTCCCCTACAAGATTACTTTCCCTCTTTTTGTACTTGTGTATTGTGCAATGTAAACTAAGTAATAGAACACTAAAGTGGAAGAAAACAAATAAATGAGCACACACAAACAACACAATTTTTATAGTGGTTCAAAAACCTCATCCCTACATCCACTCTTCCAAAAGCATACACTCATTGTGCCTTAGGTTCCCCTATATCCCATATAATGGAAATACAATGGTGCTCCCAGCACTCTTCTAAATTCCAGCTCAAGGGGGTATAAACAAGTGTTCCCAACACTCTTCTAATTATAGTACTCCTAGCACTCTTCTAGTTTTCATAAGCTCACTAGGAAACTCACTGGTTTTGAAGGTCACTAGCAAACTTGATGGTTTTCCAAAGATCACCACCAACTCTCTGGTTTTTAGATTAACCAAAAAACTAATACACTTTATAAAGTATTACAATGAATCACAGGGGAGGATGTGATCCTTTAGCAGCTCTATGTAATAGAGAAAGATCTTCCCAGAATGTAGAGATAATGGTCATAATGATCTAAAGGCTAAAGCTCCTTAAAGATAACTAAAGGTTAAGCTCATGGTAATGGGTGGAAGGATTTGCATAAGATTTAGCACATTTGAAGAGTATTCCTTCACCACTTTGAATTATCTCACCTCTTCTCCTTAAATAGCTCTCTTGCAAACTTGACCTTTGGAGGAAGATGATCTTCATTGGATGTAGAGATGAAGGTAGATGAGTAGGAATAAATGTAGAAGACCATTATGAAAATCTCCCATTTAAAAATGTCATCTTCTAATTAATTCTCATATGCTTAGAGCCATTCTACAGTGCCGACCTTGACATAGAAGAAGGTGAACAGTTAGTTCAAGTGACTAACGAATGAGAAGATGCTGCAGCTCTGACTTGATTCATGGTTATGGAAAGAAAATAAATTTTGACAAATTCAACTGCTCTACTTTGACCGGTACTTTATTGCATTTGTCTAATGTTAATATCAGACAAAACTCTTTTCGACTGGTTAAATTCTCTTTGTCTCCTACTTTGTCCATAGTTGATTCCAAACAAATTTGGGTATCTTCATTTTTAGACAAATGTGTTTTGCTCTTTGAACTTCTTCTTCCATCCATTGCCTTTTTCTTCTTTCTTTGGATAGTATGAGATTTTGAATAGAGTATTCAGATTTACATCTTTGAGCATATTTTGAAATCTCTGTAACTCAAACTTTTTGAAGTATGGCAAATGGTTAGAACAAATATTTGTCATCCTACACTAGGAAATTTAAATTGGTTCTTGATGTTTGATTCTTGTTTAGTATTTAGAACCTTCAAGCATTTCATTCTCCTTCAATGGATTGTCTATTTTTATCATCCAGAAAAGTTATGGACCACTTAGAAGAATATTGTTGCAAGATACAACTAGGGCAGAGTGTTGAATTTCCAATATTTGAAAATAGCAAATTTTTACTATATCAACGTCACTGTAGCACTTCGTCTGTTAACTTGTCTGAAGAAAGTATCAGACGAATAAGTTCATCTATCAATACTATAGCAGATCACTATGACACTGATTTGTCTGTTAATTTGTCTAAAATAAGTATTAGATGAATAAGTTTGTCTATTGGTACTATAGCAGGTTATTGTAGCAATTCATCTATTACTTCATCTGTTAATTTGAACTTCATCTTCCACTTCATCTGCTAATTCATCCGAAGCTTTGTTTTAGGCAAATTCCATCTTCCACTTTGTCTTAGACAAACTTCGTCTTCCACTTCATCTTAGACAAACTTTATTATCCACTGTACCATAATTATTGTAGCAACGAACCTCCGCTTAGAAATTTCTACACTTTTGCCACATTGTTAACTTGATATTTTTCATTATATTATAAATTATAATATAATTATCCATATGAAGTTTGCATAAGTTATAACACATGGAAATGCAATTTGAATCATGATTTGTTTTTATAAACTCATCTAAGCACTTATTCTTTTTCATAAAATATATCTAGATATATATCAAGATGTATATGCTTACATAAATAATATCCTAAAAAGTTACATATATTTCAAGCATATCTTTCTACATTTCGAGCTTCCTATACTAGAAGCATCATTAGCATAAATTTACTAGAAGCATCATTAGCATAAATTAAGTCTTAGGACAAGTTTTGTTGTTATCAAAATCATACAATAATCTCAACATGAAGTTCTCCAATGGAGACTTGACTTTGTCTCAGAATTGAACCAGTGGGTTGATTCTCATAATATGGTTAGGAGGATGTTCCTTCTATTTTGATTCCTTTTAATTTTTGAGGTTTGTATTCTAGGATATTTAAACTTCTAAAACTTCTAAAAGATCTTTCAAATGGTCTAGCGATTGTAAGGGTGGAAATTGAATTCCTTTGGGGAATTATTTCAATATCTCCTTCTTGGTGTTGGATTATTGTATCCATTTGGGAATTTTGAATAAGCTCTTGAGTAGTAATAGCTGTTAGCTTCCATGATTCTGGAAGAATAATTTCTGACCATTAAATTATTTTTGGGATTCTTATGTTGGATTTGGCTAAGAATTGTTTCTCCTGGTTTTGAATTATAAAGGGCTCTTAAATGTAAAACTATAGTCATGGCTTTATAGTAGATTTTATAAAACAATGCAACAAGTATAGATCCTGGTTTCATATTGCAATTATGTAATTTGAAATTTAATGTTAATGCATATAGTGCATTAGGATCATTAGCTATGATTATGAAGTTTGGGAAATAGTCAAAATAGACTCGTCCATCATGAAGACTTGCTTCTATTATTCCTAGTAAAGAGGCTTCAAATTTTCTATGTCTAGTATCATGTGGACATAAAAGGGTTGAAATGTTGAGAGCTTCTTTGATTAAAGGTTTAACCGCTACTTGTGCTAGTCCAAAGTGCAAGTAAGGATATTTCTTTCATTATTCATTTAATAAAGATTTTGAGATTAATTGCATAGTTGATTAGGGAGAGAAAAAGGAATATTTTTTCTTCTATTTTGATTATGTAATTTATTTTTAAATGGAAAGTTACTTTTTTCTTCCATATATGATCATGGGAGATTTTAGGGATTTTTCAGTTTTCAAGATCATTTGTTAGATTTGTAAGATTGAGTGTTTCACTATTGATGGTTGAGGATGAAGATGAGGAAATTGAATTGTTGTTAAATGTTCTTCTTAACATTTTAACTAAATGACTAAGTATTTCCTAATTTACTTTAGTTCATATTACATTTAAGGAATCATTATGTTATTATAATTTTATTACAATAGATAAATGCAACAGTTACCTTTGTAAGAGAGTAATTTGAGACATAATATCGAAGAGTTTGAAAAACATCTATTAAATTCATATAGTTAGGAAATATTAATGTTATTAACTAAGAAAATTATTCATTAAGGATAATAAAAGACCCATATTTCCCTACATTGTGGCCAAAATGCCTTCCTTCTCTAAATGACACTAATTGGTACTTTTTGGTCTAATCCAAGGCCTCAATAATCTTAATTCGAACAACCTGACTATAGATATGTATCTAACAAATATTGCTATTTACCTTCTTCTTTATTGTACATAGATTAACATGGCTCTTATACTAGAAAGGGATAGTTGTTAAGGTTTTATTTGTATAATTTATTTGTTCATGAATTTTCCTAATGTCTTCTCCATTAGGAGGGTTTGTAGTGTCTGGGCAATGTTTATATGGAGCACCAATCACTATTTTATCTCTCATTGCTATATCTATTTTGTCTTCTAAAGGAAACTTAGATTGTTTAAGAATTTTGTCTTGAGATTTCCAAATAGGTTTTAAAGTAGGATTATGGAAACAATAGTATACATAATAATACACACCTACACCTTGCCCAGAATCACAAGTCGCATCATGATGGAAATTGATATTACATATATACACATACATTTCATTATTATGACATGCCAATGTAACTAATTTATGCATGACTTACATATAGATAAAATTTTAATCTTTTAATTTACAACCTATACATATCCCATTAATGGTTAATGAAAAGAGAATTTAACATCCAAAATCTTCAAGTTCTCATGAGGATCACAGCCTATTCCCAGTCATGAGCTCCAACCCTATGTTGGGCTCTATTATTCGACCTATCGACTAAAAACCATAAATAAAATAGGGTGAGTCTGGACAAACTCAGTAAGTAGGCAAAGTAATAAACAATAACGTTGCAATCCTTAAAATAAACAATATCCATTCAAACATTTAAAGATTATCATCAAAACCAATATTTATGCAATTTCATGACATTGTATGTCCGCATACCAATTATGCTCATGCATTCTTAATCCACACTCATATTCAGTTTCATTGCCACTCGTCCTCATAATCTAGGTTCATATAATGCCTTATTGTCAAGGTAATTTCATCTACACACATTCGACATCATGATATCATTATCAAGACTAGCCTCTTCTTATCCACACCCATTCTTCATTTTCATTTCATTACCAGAACCAGCCTTATCATCAAGGTATTCTCATTCATATGCATGTGTCATTTTCATATCATTTCCAAGAATGATTTTACCCATTGTGAAGTATCACCATATCCCCTATTCAAGGTGTAATTGGTCCATCCCTATAACCCTGGCTACGAATGTTGCTAAGTTTGGAACAATTTTATTGTTGCTCTATATGGTACCTTGCCCTCATTGCAATGTAGCGATCATGAGTTTACCATCCATGTCTAATGAGGAAATCAAGTGTACTCACGAATTACAAGGTATCACTATCTAATGTTATCAATCATGGCATCACTGCCTAATGTTATCAATCATGGCATCACTGCCTCATTTATCATTGATGGCCTCACTGCCTATGATTGTCAATCATGGCATCACTGCCAAATATTATCACTCATGGCATCACTACCTATCGTTGTTAATCATGGCATCACTATCTAAGGCATCACTGCCTATTGCTGTCAAACATGGCATCACTGCCCAAAGCATCACTACCCAATTTTACAAATCATGGATTTCATAGACGTCATATTATTTTCATGCCATAAAAAATGTGTGCCATCAAAGGCATGTTCATTGAGGCCACCAAAGGCATTTCTACACCCCATGGGTGTTGTATTATATCATAACAATGCTGCTCAAGCATTTTGACACCCCATAGGTGTCATATTATATCATAACCATGCCGCCTAGGCATGGTGATACCCCATGAGTATTTGTCATATTGGGACCATGCTAACCCTATGGATGTCTATCATATCGAAACCATGCCACTCAAGAAAGGTGACATCCCATGGATGTCTACAATATTGGAATCATCAAGGCATATCATTTGACATCTTTGCCATTAAGAAATGCATATCCACACTCTTTCATAAGAGTTACAATTACTAACTTCATCTATCCAAACATCCCCCATCTCAAATATTATTTCATACTACTTAACTTAGTCATACCCATCATGATTCATGACTCATGATGGAATCATAGACAAGAAAATATCAAAAGAAAACATTTCAATTCAACAAATAGTCCAATGTAAATCATATCAACAACATCGCAATTCAACAAACAGTCTTAATGTAAATCATATCAACAACATCTCAATTTAACAAACAGTCCAATGTATATCATATCAATGACATCTTAATTCAACAAACAGTCCAATGTGAATCATATCAACAACATCTCAATTTAACAGAAGCCTCCAAAACATATCACAAAAGTTTCCTAAGAAAACCACACAAAGCATAAATGCGCACTCTACCAACAATGTAGCAAAGCAGTACTGTAGTAGCACTATAGCAGTGTAGTACTGTAGCAACGTTGTGGCTTCAAAATTTGCTACCCATTTTTTGCCTTTATGTTATGTCCTTTCTTTTGAGATTGTTTTGGTTCATTCACTTGTAGTTTCCTTAACTGCATTCATGCTTTCCCCTAATAACTATTAAGACACTTTCCCCCATGTCAAATTTATTCATTCATGACCATTATGATCCATGCCTCTTATAACCATCTAATGTAATGCTATGCAATGCCACCAAAAAGCTACCAATTGAACACACACATGGTTGAATTCCATTTCCAATTTAAACACATGAGCACACCTACTTCATCCATTCAATCATAGTACCATATCATAAACATCATTCAACATCATGGTATATACTCTATCCCTTGCAAAATCATGGGATACACTCTATCCCCATCAAATTACATGATATGTCAAAATAAACTAGTTAATCACGTATAACCAAATTCAATTTCCAAACCAAACACATGGAACATATGAATTCATCATTTCAAATCAAAATTCAATAAATTACACATCATATAAAATGAAATGGTCGAATGCAAAAAAATGGGGTATTCACTATCCCCATCAAATTTCCCATTCATGTGTATAATGAAAATAAACCCACTTACCTCTATGAAGATACTTTCACACTCCTTGCTCTCCAACTCAACAGCTTGACCTTAGCTCAATCCAATCCCACACATCGTGTGTCCCAAATGAAATTCACATATGTTTAAATAAGAGTTCTAACTTAATTTCATACTAATTAAAAGTCATCCACCCTTTTTCTGGATATATTACATATCCATAATGCCTTGTCCAATGCTTAATTAAGGACAATTAGGGATGTGGTAAAACCACTAAATTACACTTTGCTTTTCATAATATTATTTCATCAAACACCTAACGTGCCTTCCATAGTGTCAATTCATCGAATACTCAACATGCATGATTTCAATTTCTCAATTTCAGCAACGTGCAGTAACTAGAATTCATTTCCAACATTAGAAAATCATTGTTCTACTGATTAACACCTATATTAGTCTTGCTATCTAATCTATCTAACTTAAACCTCATGAATTCCCTTCCTAACCCATTTCATAAGTTATGTTGCACAAGGGTTAAGAAGTGGCTTTCCACTTCATGGACAACCATCTGCATTGAGTCTTTTGTGGTTAAATTCTGCCACTAATGCCATAATTAAACTTCTTACTCAGTTCCTCATGAAAATACAAATATAACTCATCCAATTCCAAATCCTAACACCATGGATTTACAGAACCACACCCCCTTTCTAACAGAAATGAAAAATAACTTTGGGAAAACACTTATCACTATGATTCTTCATCGATTCCCCTCCCGAGTCTTCAATTTCTTCTTTCAACTTCAACTAGAAGCTAATTTGGTGAATTTCCAGATTTTCCTTTCTTCTTCTAACACTTAAAGGAATAAATTCTCACTTTGGGTTGGCAATACACACTCACGTAACAATTTCCCCCCACACAATTTTGATGAAGTAGGGTGTAAAATAGGGGCTAGAGAGAGATGGGCATGGGAGAGGGGAAGAAGCCATGAAAATGGCTAGGGTTTGGAGGTGATGGAGCATATAAAGTTGCTCCTTTCTCCCTGCTTCGGTGGTGCATGCTAAACCATGCACATGCAACCCTTTTCACCACTTTTTCACAATTTGCTTGCACTACTCCTTCCAAACTAAGTATAATCCACATGTCATTAATCATTTCTCTCATAATTACATTAAGTTACATATATGATTCCTTCAAAATTTCAATAAACTCATTGCATCATTTACCCAAAATAAGTGTTTCAGAAAATTCCCTTCTCTAAAATTTTGGGGCATTACATTCCACCCTCTTTATAAAACGTTTCATCCTCAAAACTTTAGTTGAATAAATGAGGGTATTTAGTTCACATCATTTTGTCAAACTTCCTTGTTGTCTTGTCTCTACTATGATGACTTTAATATTATTCTTTAATTACTTTTCCTTATGTCTAATATCCAGATCGGCTTCTCCATATATTGCAATCATCCCAATCTGGGTTTCTCTGATTTCATTGCAAGGGAGAGCTTTATTACAAGAAAGGGATATGACTAATATTTCCTCAATGATGATACATATAACACGTCATGTATCCCACTTAGGATGGTGACAATGTCACTTGGTATGCCACTCTACTAACTCACACTAGAATTTCACAAGGGCCCACATACACCCCTAAGAAGACTTTGTTTTCCATTTAAATTCCAAATCACACCTTCATGTGTCAACATAGTTCTTTTGTCATTATTAACCAATCTAAACTACTGTATTGTTATCTACAGTCCTTTGTGGATCAACTATTGCACTTCTACTTATTTCATTTCAATAACCAGACTGATTGCAATTCCAACCCTCAATCTGAGGTCATAGGTTTAGGCATACTATGCCATCTCAACATTCTTTTCAGATAAATACATACATGCTTTAGTTGGTTCTATCATAGTTATTCAGATACTATTATACCCTATTATTACTTTTGATAAGTCTATAAAGAACTCAATAATGTCCATCCATCTCCAATCAGGAATGTCAGTAAGTTGTAATAAGCCATATAACCTCGAATGACAGGTGAAATGCTTAGCCATAGATTTCACTATCTCATCCTTTATAAATTATGTTTCCTTTCCTCAAGCACCTCTTGCACCATTGCAGTTACTTTTGAAATTACCATTCAATTCTTATATTGTCCTGTCTCATTTGGCATCCCCCTAGATTTTCTATTCAAGCATTTGTCACTATTTGGGCCTTATTGGAGGATCATGCATATGCAAGTTGTAATTTCTTAACAAATCTAACCATTTGTGTTGTCTCACCTCCAATTAGTTTTACATAAATATATATTTCAAGCACTCATTAACATAATTAATGTTTCCCTCTCAACTCTTTCCTTCATAGATAGCGTTGGCTCTACCACTGCCATTGGTGCCATTCAATATGAGGCCTTCACTATTGGCCCTACTCTAGGTTGAAAATTAATGCAGAATTCTACTACTCTATTTAGAGGCAAATTTGGCAATTTACTTGGAATAAATCCGGAAACCTTGTACCGCATGATGCACTAAACAAGTATTTATAATAGACACCAAGTAAGCTTCACACTCTCTCTGCACTAAGCAGACTGTGGTGGCATCCAAGAACCTTCATTTCCACCTCCGCTCTTCAAACAGGGGCAATTACATTTAATATGATCCGGTTCTCCATGAAGAAAACATAGAACTAATCTCCTAGACCTAGATCCTATTATCTGTTTTGCCATTTGGCTTATCCCTCTTGGCCTAATTGATAACTTCGGGCATTGAACTTCATATGCCCAGATTGTTTACATTTAAAACATACTTTTCTAGGAATTGCATCACTTTCCTAGTTAGTTCTAGGCTTCCTTCTATACCCCTGGTCGTCATCCTAGGCATGCTTTTTGTCCCTTATTGTTGTGTGCTCTTCTTCCTCACACTCGCCTATACAAGCTTATTCCAAGGTATCTTTAGATCTAGACAACACAGATAGAACAACCTCCCATCTAATAGTTAGCTTTTGTCCATCTGTTATGTGATAATGTTTTTGTACCACATTCATGTTCAACTCCTCTCTAAATTGTCCTTGAGAGTTTTGACCCAGGTTCAACATTCATTCTCTCACACTTCATAGCCTGTTCATTCAACTATAAGGACTCTTCAACTTGTCTCCTCTGTAATTGCATTAACTCCTGTAGAGTCTGTGCTACGCCCATCAACATACTAATTATTGTGCCCAAATATGGCATTCCCACATACACTGTTGGGGTGGTTCCACCACTAAGACCGGATATGTCAGACCTATCTGCACCTACAATATTTAGTTCTCTCTCAATCGCTAGCTGTTTCATTGCTAGATGGCCTTGCTTTGACTCCTTTATAATTTCATTATTTAGTTCATTCTGAGTGTCCCATGAGCCATTTTCCTACCCAAGCTACTCTTTCTCCCTAGGAGTCTCCAACTAAGCCTCCTAGATAACTATCCCAGCAGCTCCGATGTGAGCAGACCGCCACATTGGCTTTTCCTCTATTATAGGGGCTTTTTCTTTATCTATCCTTTTCCTTGGTGCCATTACTACCAAGGTAAGATGAACCCATCATTTAAAAAATAAATATATAGTCAACATAATCAATTTAACAACCTAGGGTCTCTAATTCCATTCCCTAGGCTAGCATTCCCACATGATCCTATAAGTTCGATGACTCATACTAGGCATGTCATGCTCTTACTCATGTTTAATAACCATTTCCATTACAATTCTGGAGTTACCTTTGATATAACCTTTAACATCAAATAACCAATTTCACTCTAATACCACTCTATAACACCCTGCTTTCAGGGTGCTACCTAATTACGATTTCAAGGAGAATCTCACTTAAAGTCTCTCTTGAATATTCAATTTCATACTTGTATAATCATTTCCATCTAACCTCAATGAAGTATACATAATAATACACATCCATACCTTGCCCAAAATTGCGATTTGCATCATGATAGTAATTGACATTACATATATACTATCAGTATTACTATAAATGATTTTGATGATAATAAAACTTATATTAAGAAAAGACATAAGTGTGCTTAAATTTCTTATGATATTTTAAATGTTGAAAAATAATTATGAATGTTTAATTATGCATGCATAGATTTCTTACTTAATGGTTGTTTAATATTATTGAATATTCATTAATGCCCTAATTTGCTAAAAATACTAAGCACCATATTTATTTAAGTTTTTACATTATGCACTTAATAGAGATGTATATTATCTTTGCTCTATTATATGATTAAATCACATGAGGATAAAATACATTATGAATCTAAAAGCTAACAACATAGCAGAAAAGTTGTAAGTGTAGGATCATAATCATTTACAACAAACTACCATAATTATCTGCTATATTCCAAAGGGATTGATTTGATGAAGATTGTGGAAGAAGAAAAAAATACAACGTTTGAAGACAAGCAAAAAGAAAGGTTGAATTATTGATAAACTCATAATGTATCATATTTTTTATATCTAAATTCACATGTTTAAGATCTTCTTTTAATGTTTTTTAGTGGATATTGCACTCAACAGAGTTTATTTTATTAATATGTGAAATGAAACTAAAGATTACAAAAGATGTTACTTTAAAGCAATTTCTGGGACTGATGGAGGCATATTTGGAAAATCTATTCAACATGAAAGTTTTGCCTTTATTCTTATCTTTCCAATGAAATAAAAATCATATGATTATGAATTTTTATGGGAAACTTATAGCTAAAATAGTGCAACTGTCTATAGAGCTTCACATTCATCTGCTACTTCATTTGACAGAAGGCATCACTTTGAAGGCTTACAACTCATAGAAGATTGATGATTTAGACAAAGTGACTAACATAAACGTTGCAGCCCCTGAAATTATCTATCCAATGAAAAAATAATAGAGCAATTCGGATTTTTAATGAGAAGGTTATGATCAAAACATTGGTACTCTCTCCAGAAATCTCTGAAGCAGAAGTTTTACTGTGAAGTTCACTAACACAAAAGGTGGTACTTTGAGGGCCCATGACTCAAAATAAAAGAAAAATAAGGAAACATAATTAACATGAAAGTTATATATATTAAAATTATCTATCCAATCCAACAAAAATCACTTATTTTCGAATTTATATGGGAAAGTTAAGATGATTTTACTAAAACTACTCTAGAACATCAAAAACTCCGAAGTAGATTTTTTCTCCGAAGTTCACTTCAGAGACCTTTGAAGTAGAATAAAAAACTCTGAAGAAACAAATTTTATCCAAAGTTCACTTTAGAGAAACCCAAAATAAGAACTCAAAATTTTGTTTGATTTTCATGCCTCCAAAGTAGCCTAACAAGAAACAAAGTTTGAAATCAAAGCTTGGAATTGGAAGTACACAAATTTAGCTATTCTTCCATGCATTAGATGTTGCTATCCAAACTATGATCAGCAATATATTTTTAGTGATGGAGTCCCACAATGATCAACAATTGCAATCATCTGAGATATTTTTGAAGCAATTTCCTTCACATACGTTGCTAAAATTTTTAGAAGTTGCTGCAATTTGTGGAAGGTGTATTTGGAAATCAGTTGCACAATAATGCTATCTATTGTTAGAACTTTTCTTACATATTGAAATAATCTTTTTGGGTAGAAAATACATAGTTATTTTTAGAAGATGATTCTGGTGCATAAAGGAATTGCAATTTATGAAGGAATTCTATTAAGACCCAGCTACTTAGGTTATTTAAGGACACCCAGAAGTTTAGATTGGGGGAGGAGAGTGGAGCATAGACAAAGAGTTGGACAAGGAGAAGAGTTTAGAGTAAGAAGATCATTAGAGAAAGCCGTTGTAACCTAAATATTCTATTTTCTTTCTAATTCATCTTTGGTTTTTAAATCAACATTCAATATTGGATTACTATAATGTTTATCAATTATTTAGTTGGTTTTAATTCAAATATGATATCCTAAATTTCTATTATCAAGGATTAAATGGATCCTAGCAATGAAGCTTGTGTTGATGTTTGATTTTTGAGTTAAATTATCTTCTTTCTAATTGTTTTTTTTCTTTTCTAAGCTTAATGCATGTATGTGCTTAGCTACCATGTACATGAATTGAGATTCTTAATTTATACTTGAGAGAGGTGAATTAGGAATAGACTCTTGAATTAAAAAACATATAATGTAATGAAGTTTGGAGATAGCCATTGTACATGTGCAATCCGTGTAAATATGACCCTGCGAGCGCATATATTACACTTGGATGCTTAAGCTAAATGGGTTTATTAATTTGGATTTGCATGGAGATATAGTAAATCACTTTA
>JAYJMB010036968.1:0-33824 GCA_036873735.1 Pouteria campechiana | reverse complement strand
TTCTACACTTTTGCTAATGCCCATTTCCTGGATATTTCTTAGCCATTCTTTTATACTTCCCCAAACAACATTTCAGCTTAATTAATGCATCCAAATCCAATATAATCCATACCTTACAATGACTAAACATACAATGCATTCTCAATGCAATCAATGAAACATGTTCAATTTCCTCTTTTCAAAACATAATGTCATAAATCAATGTAAAGTGCCCATTACAAATTTAAAAAGTACATGTTTTACAAACAACCCATGGGATGTACGCTCTCCCATTCAAACTTCCTATTTATGAACCAAACAAGAAAAACCTGCTTACCTTATAGAGATGGACTTTACACCCATTCTTGCCTTCAACCAATCACCTTGCTCCCAATTCAAGAGTCAAAAGTTCCTACACACACAACATATCCTACTTGAATTCCCACACATGTTTAAGTGCAATCCACATATGTTTAAGTGAAAACCATAATTCATTCACATAGACTTAGCTAGAATTCATATCGTTTCTATTGAGATATACATACATACATATATATATATATCTAATCTCATTTTCCACATCATACCTGAATTGATATCCCTTCTACACATCATAGACAAAGTGGTTCCAACTCAATGGGTCATTAGACTTATGGTAAAACCAATCAATCACACATTAAATTTCATAATATCATTTCCTCAAATACTTAATGTGCACTCTTTTGATTATTCATGTCCAACAAACTGTAACACTTGCAGATCCTTTGTATCATTGTATAATCAATATTTCACTTAATTAGAATATGGATTAACCTTGCTAACCAAGCAATAGTGTCCCAAACTCCCTAGATCCTCATTCAATTCTTCATTTATTCACATAATACTATACATAAGGCAGGAATAATTGTATGTTCATGAAATTACATGGATGAATTCCAAAATAAATAACATAATTAAGTACAATATTTATTCTCCCATGAAAGTACAAGTGTAGCTCCTTGAATCAGAAACCCTAGTCCCATGTACACATCCCAATTAGTGCATAATTTATAAATTGAATTAAATAACCATGTACAACAATAATCTTTAATTGATCTCCACCTTAAAGCTTCAATTTCTTCTTATTGTTGTAATAAGGAACTTCTGGGTAAATTTTTCAAGATTTCTTCTTATTTTGTTTTGCACTTAACAAGATGAATCTCTTCTGTAGAGTGGCAACTACACATTCACATGAAAATTCTCCTCGAAAATCCATCAAAAACAGAGCATAAAGAGGTGGGTGCAAGGGCTAGGGGCGTGGAGAGGGGGCTAGAAACCAATTTGGGGGTGGGTTGTGGCTAGTGGAGTATATAACACCTACTCCCCTTCGGTGCTCTGACAATGCATGGCCCCTCTAAAACACATTTTAGTATTGTTTTTCAATACTTTATGCAACTTGAACATAATCCACATGTCTATTAGCACAACCCTTGAAATTTTCCATTGAATTAATAAACACAAGTTATCTAAAACACACGCTTAAAGAAATTCTCTTACCAAAAAATTTTGGGGCGTCACACAAGGTCAAGCTTTAATTTTGGTACCCATTTGGGAATGGGTTCAGTGGCAAAAAATTTTGGTACCTATTGCTTCCTGCGTGTTACTAATCTTTCTTTTGGAGACTTAATTATATTTATAAGATTGGCAACTACTTAAGGTACCCATATCAGGTTCTGTTTGGATCTTTGCTTTCTTCCAAAGTTATAATTTTGTTTCTTCTGTTGTTATCTACCTTTCTTCTTTTGTTTCATTTTTAATAAGGTAGAAGTCAATATCTTTTTAAGAGAATTGTTCTCTTCCTTGACTTGCTCAAGTTCTCTATTGGTACATTGATTACTCTTGAGCTTAGAGCTTTCCTCCTTTATTTTGGAGTATTCATTGGTCATCTTATCCAGATCCTTTTTAATCTCCTTATGCTTGGCTTTTAAAGCCTTGAAGTCAGAATATAGCTCTTCTAATGCTTCTCCAAGGCTAGAAGTTTCAAGTTCAGAATTTACATCATCTTCATGGATGGCCGTTAAAGTAATTCCTATATAGTATTCTTCTTGATTTGTTTTGTTTGGTGAGAGTGTGCTGATTTGTGCATCGTGTTCTTCCTTAGCTTCACTTGAGCTTTCTTGCATCATGCTCTCCAGCATCTCCCATGCAATTAGTGCTTTATTCTTCTTTTCAAACTTCTTGGTAGTTTTGTTATTATTGTTGTTGCTATTTCTCTTATCCAAATAAGAGTTGTACTTCTTCTTTTATTGATCTCACTACTTTTGGCTTAGGACAATCAAACTTCATATGTCTTAGTTTACTGCAATTGTAGCAAATTGAGACATCTTTCTTTTTGTCCTTGCTTTTCAAGTTTTATTCTCGAATTGCTTCCAAACTTCTTCTTCTTCAACATAGTCTAAAATCTTCTAGTGATCATTGTTATGTATTCATCTTCTTCACCGCTTGTTAAAGCTTCACTTTGAGAGTCATCATCTTTTGATTTTGATCTCAAGGCAATTACTCTTTTTTCCTATAGGTTTCTCTAGAACCTTCTGCTTTATTAGTACTTCATGGGTCATAAGAGAGCCCTTGAATTCTTCCACGCTCATCTTATCAAGGTGTTCGGCTTCCTGGATTGTTATAACCTTAGGCATCCAATGCTTAAGTAGAGATCTCAAAATCTTCTTGATACGTTTAGGTTCATTATATTTTTCTTCTAGGATCTTTAGGCCATTTGTGATCTTCTAAAACCTGCCAAATATGTTAGAAATAGTTTCTAAATCCTTCATAGTGAAGGAATCATACTCCTATAGTTTATCCCATATTTCCTTTGTTGAGTTGCATGAGGAGATTTTCTCAAACTTTGATGGGGATAGAGCACAATAGAGGCAATTATTTGCCTGAGCATCATGTTCTACTACTAGAATGTCCTCTGGGGTATATTTATCTTCGGTATTAAGGACTAACTTTCCATTTTTTATTAATAGCCATAATTGGTAATTTGTGGTTATCATAAAATTTTGCATACACATCTTCCAGTACCTATAATTGGTTACATAAAATAATGGGGGTCTAGATGTAGACTGTCCCTCTGCGAAAGTGTTGTGAAAATAACTGGCCATTTTAAGGATTATTTCACAAGTTAAATATATTGGTAATCAAGAATAACAGGTGAAGCCTACTCTAATACCAATTCTAAGTCCCTTGTGGATGGTATCTCAGGAGGCCGGGGTGGGGGGGGGGGAGGGGAGTGGGGGGCAGCGGGCAATTGAGCTTTTAAAAACTTTAGCTAAATTAAAATGATGGTGCTGAAATAAAATGGAGAAAATCATGAAACACACTTGAACACAAATTTTTATAGTGGTTTGGCCTTCTTAGGTTCCTATTCCACTTCTCTAAGTCAGTCTTATCTACTGCACTCAAGTTCAACTAACACTTTGATCAACACTCTAATAAAAAATACACATGTTAGTTTTCCCAAGCTCACCAACTAACTCTTACAGACCGAGCAAGTCTTTCCTACTTGTTGTAATAAACATTCATACACTACAAGCCCCTTACTTGTAGAAATATAAATAGTAACAAATTTATACAAAAATAAATGCCTCCTACTTAGGCAGATTGTATAAAATTTAGAGCAAAATTATAAATGATATATCACTTAAAAACAGAAGTTCTAGACTCTAGAATGATTGTTGAAATTGTTGCTTTGAATGTTATATCAAAGTTGTGGGCAAATTAAGTTGAAAACTTTGGAAGAAACTGTTGGGTCCTGTAGGATGGCTTAACTCAAGAGGGGAGAGGTGAATTGAGTTTATAACAATTTCTTTATTCAACCCTGAAAGATTAATTTCCCTCTTTTTGTGCTTATGCGTTATACAATATTAAATAAATAATAAAGTAGTATGGTGCAAGGAAGGTAAAGCAATCACAAACAACATACACAAACAACCCAATTTTTGTAGTGGTTCAGGCAACCTCCCTACTCCACTCTTTTTGTGTTCTCGTGTACTATGCAATTATAAACTAAATGAGGGAATAGTAAAGTATGATAAAAGTAACTAAATCAAGCACACATACAAAATTTTTATAGTGGTTCAGGCAACCTCCCTACTTTACTCTTTCAAGAGCACTCACACCTTATGCCTTGAGTTCCACTATATCTCATATAATGGAGTACAATTTGGTTTTTTTTGAGCTCACCAGAAACTCATTGGTTTCAAAGATCACAAGCAAACTTGATGATTTTCCTGCACTCACCACCAACTCACAATTTAGTTTTCCCAAGCTCACCAGAAACTCACTAGTTTCAAACATCACAAGCAAACTTGATGGTTTTCCCAAAGCTCACTAACAACTCATACAATGTAGTTTTCCTAAGCTCACCACAATCCACAAACTCACTCATTTCGAAGATCACTAGCAAACTTGATGATTTTCTAGAGCCTACCATCAACTCTCTGGTTTTCAAGTTAACTAGAAAACTTACACACTTTTACATAGTATTTCATTGAAGCTCCAATGAAGTATTGATCTTATAATAGCTCCTTACAATGCATAGGATCTTTCCATTGTGTAATGAAGAAGATGAACTTTAAGATTCTGAAAGTTGAAGCTCTTGAATGGATATTGGAAGGTTTAAGCTCTTGGCCATGGGTTGAAGGATTTGTAGAAGATTTAAGCTCTTTTTAAAAATATTCCTTCACCCCTTCATCTTCTTTTAATCATCCCACTCCTCTTCTTAAGTAGCTCTTCAAACACTTGACCATTGGAGAGGAAGGGGTTGCATTGGATACATGAACGAGAGTAGCATCGAATGTAGAAGACCATTGTAATTTCTTCTGTTGGAGTGCATTGCTTTTGATATGTCTTGAGTTACTATAACAACGTTCTTCAATAGAGAAGAGAGAGAGAGAGAGAGAGAGTCAAATTGTTCTGAAAATGTTCTTCTCATGATTTGACTTGTCATAAATGGGAACTCTACTATGCTGTTTATTACCAAAAATGATGACTAAATGATTCTACTCACTGAAAGCATGAGCACAGATGCCATTTTCATGCTTTAGATTAATTGCTAGTCACTTAACAATTGATATTGGATAAGGGCATGACTTTCAACTATATGCATTTGTCCGGGATTAATCTTTAACAAATTATATCTTTGGTTTATGCTCATCAGACAAAGTTTCTTCTCTTTGGCATTTGTCTGAAGTTGATATTGAATAACTGTTAGAGCCGTTACTTAGTCCTGAGTTAGTTTAAACAAACTTTGCTTCAACCACTCTTGAATGGAAAAAGTTTCTTCATTTTGCTTTGTCTGAGGATTGCCTTTTTTTGCTGCATTTATCTGAGGTTTCTATTAGCATAAATGCATGGTTTCAATGACAAACAAAACTTGATTAAAATTATATACTAATGATTATTGCCAAGCATTTAGCATGTAGAATCAAGCTACAAGCCTCATGGATAAAAGAACACTAAGAAGATAGTCCAAGGCGTCAATTTGTCTGACTGAAAAGAAAAAAAGCTTGGACAAATGTAGAAGAAAAAGAAGAAGTGCCGCTATAGTCAAAGCTCAAATGAAAAGGAATAAATCATCACCATTCATCTCAAAGTGAAGATTATCTTTAAGAAATGTAAAGCAACATGTATACAACAGACTTTGTTTGTCATAAGTGAGCCATAGTCTAATAGCTCACTAAGCCAATGATCATTTGTTAAAAATAGACAAAGGCAGAGTAGTAGAGTTCGTCTACACCTCTAACAATTTGTCTAATACTTGTAATAGAAAATCCAATAGACAAAATGCTGAAAGGATAATTTGTTTACGCCTTAACAATTCATCTGTTATTTATAATAGACAATCCAATAGATGAAGTATTAAAAATATAATTCATCTGTGTCTCAACAATTCATCTATTACTTACAACAAACAATCCAATAGACAAAGTGTTGAAAAGATAAATCGTCTGTGCACCTACAGCTCATCGATTACTTATAATAGACAATCTAATAGACGAAGTGTTGGAAAGATGATTTGTCTATGCCTCTATGATTTGTCTATTACATGAAATGGATAAACCAATAGATGAAGTGCTGAAAAGATAATTCATCCATGTTAATCGAATTCGTCTGCTACTTATCATGGACAAACTAGAACATAAAGGGACTTTGTTTGATGGATAGTTGGATGGATGCTTTGTCTGTCATGAGGGAAAACAAACAATGAACAAACTAAATGGTTGGTCTTCATCTAGTATTAAAGAGGCTCTTTCCATATTGATGAAAGAATAAGATATTGCGAAAACTCTTTGATTGATACTTATTAAGAATCAAGAAATCATCTTCTCCAAGGTCAACGCTCTAGACATTTTAGCAGACAAGGATTAAGCAAAAGTTAGAGAATTTAAAGGTGCTAATCATATCATTAATGAAGTTCACCTACCTCAAGGATACAACCTAGACAATAGAAGAAAATGGCTGAAAGAAAGAGGGATCTTGCCAAATGCTATAGAAGTAGAGGGATTGGACACATGTCTCCTGAGTGTCCCAATGAAGAAAAAGTAAATGTGAATAAGAAAGATGAAAGAAGAGAGAAGAAACATTTTAAGAAGTCATCAAGAAACCTAGCCAGAGGAATGTATGTGAATGATGAAGACTTATCAGGGATAAGCTCAAGTGAGAAAGGTGATAATGAAGTTGGGCACATCACAAGAATATCTTGTATAGCCCACATGGAGAACCAATCAGCATATCAAATCTCCATCAAAGTGCAATGTGCAATAGAGCTGGAGACGGAGGTAAACTCTTATAACAGTTATAGTTCTTAATCTTTAAGCTTGAATAGGACTTGTATCAAATGCAAAAAGTTTGATGAGTTACAGCAATCATAAATCTCTCTCTTCATTGAGTTTGAATTACTTGGCCAAAAAATTACTCAAAAGAAAAGACACTTTGATGCAACCGTCAAAGTAAATTCTATACTAGCAAAAAGAAATCAATCCCTATAAAAAATGTTGGAAATCTAAAAAAGGAACTAGAGATATTGAACAGTATGTTGAGTAAATTCTTTAATCTAGGAGAATCTGTTGCTAAGTTCATGAGAATGACTGGTCATACTAAAGGGGCTTGGTTGTGAATAGTATGATGATGAAAATTCACAAAAATTTACAGGATGGTTCAAGGGTATAAACCTCACAGAAGAAAGAGAAAATTGTCCAAAGATTAGAAGGTTCATAGGATATCCTTGGGTAAAGAAACCAATGAAATATAATGCACCAAGCCAAGCTTCAAACACTTATTATTTCTGCAATAAAGACAGACAAAATGTGTATGACTATTATGCTAAAAAGATGCAAGGAAAATGTGCAAAAATGAGATAAAAACCTAAAGGATTATGCATAATCTTCTATCACACACAACTCCACTAACACCATTGGACCCAATACTTGGGTACCAAAGAGATAAGAAGAATATTTGCTTTGAATGTAGGTTAGTTTGAAAGCTATGCCTAGCAATTTTTGGTTCATGGATAATGGTTGTTAAAGACATATGACTGGGAACAAGAAGTTGTTTAAAGAGTTGAAGCCAATAAATGGAGGAATAGTTGCATTCGATAACAATGACAAGGTCTCATCAAAGGGATAGGTAAAGTTTATGGTTTATTCAATGCATGCATAGAGGATATATTATATGTAGAAGGACTCAAGCACAATTTGCTAAGTATTAGTCAATTATATGATAAGGGTCATAAAGTTGTGTTTGAACCATCTGTATGTAATGTATTTAGTATAGACAACGATCTATTGTTCAGCGGAAAGAGGTATGGAAATATTTATCTAGTACATCTAGATGATATTATTAGAAAATGCTTAATTATAGTCAAAGATGATCCATGGGTATAGCATAAAAGGATGGGACACATCAACATGTCAAATATCAGATCCTTGTATCTCATGATTTGTCTACCTAAGCTAAATTATGACAAAAATCAAATATGCAAATCTTATCAATTGTCAAAATAGACCAAAGTGTCCTTCCATCCTAAAAATGAGGTATCAATATCTAGATCTCTTTGGACTATCAAATATTATCACCCTTGGAGAAAAAGATCTATATATGTCATCGTGGATGACTACTCTAGATTCACAAGGGTGATTCTCTTGACTAGCAAAAACTAAGCATTTTTAATGTTCTATACTTTTTCAAAGCAAGTTCAAAATAAGAAATAAATGTTCATTGTGTTTATCCATAGTGATCATGGTGGTGAATTTGAAAATACAAAATCTATTTGCTTTTGTAATGAAAAAAGAATTCACCATAATTTCTCATCCCCCAGAACTCCTTAACAAAATGGAGTTGTGGAAAGAAAGAATTAGATAATTCAGGAAACGACAAGGACTATATTGAATGAGAGTGCATTGTCCAAAAGATTATGAAAAGAAGCAATAATACTTACCATGTACTGAACAAGGTTACCATTAGAGCAATCTTAAAGAAAATCCCATATGAGCTTTGGAAAGGAGGGAAACCCAATATCTCATAGTTTCATTCCTTTGGATGCTCATGTTATGTGCTAAACAATGGGAAGGATAATCTCGTGAAGTTTGATCCAAAAAGCAATAAAGTTATTTTCCTAGGTTATTCTTCTAACAATAGGGCATTTAGAGTATATATTAAGAAAATATAGGTTATAGAAGAGTTGATACATTTTAAATTTGATGAAGCAAATGTAACCCCGAGAAAGGAGTATGATAGTGATGTAGATGAAGTTGCAACAAATATGGAGAAGTTCAAATTGAAAGATCAAGAAGATGCCACTAAATATGAAGATATGTAAACTTCAGACAATAAGGAGGAGGTAAATATAGGTAATGTTCCCTATCAACCTCCTACTAATTTAAGGTTTATTAGTACCCATCCTAGAAAATAAATTATAGGTGATGTTTATGATGGTGTCAGAATAAGAAAGTCCATGCAAAATATTTGTGGTCATTATGCTTTTATTTCTACAATTGAACCCACTTGCATTGATCAAACTTTAAGTGATGAAAATTGGATCATTGCAATGCAAGAAGAGCTTAACTAGTTTGAAAGGAACAAAATATGGGAACTAGTTCCAAAACTAAAGAACTTTGATGTAATTGGAACTAAATGGGTACTTAGAAACAAACTGGATGAAAGTGGATTGGTTGTAAGAAACAAGGCACGACTAGTTGCTAAGGGATATTCCTAATGAAAAGGATTGACTGTGAAGAATAGTATGCCCCTATAGCAAGATTAGAAGCCATTAGAATACTACTTGCCTTTGTATCCTATAAGAATTTTAAATTATTTTAGATGGATTTAAAGAGTAAATTTTTGAATGGATATTTAAGTGAGGAAGTCTATGTAAAGAAACTCCCTAGTTTTGAAAATTATGAAGAACTGGATCATGTCTATAAGCTCACCAAAGCATTATATGGTTTGCGATAACCTCCAAGAGCATGGTATGAAAGGTTGAGCAAATTCTTAAGTGATCATCAATTCAAAAGAGGAAAAGTTGATACTACCTTGTTAATAAAAAATATTGGCATGGATATCTTGATAGGTTAAATTTATGTGGACGACATTATATTCGGTGCTACTAATGTGGATCTCTGTCAAGATTTCTCAAAGATCATGCAGGCTGAATTCAAAATGAGTATGATAGGAGAATTGAACTACTTGGATTACAAATTAAGCAAAGAGATGATGAAAACTATATTTGCCAATCCAAATATACTAGAGAAATATTGAAGAAGTTCAAAATAGAAGAAATTAAAGCAATAAGCACTCCAATAAGTACATTAACAGGGCTGGATAAGGACGAAAAGGGTAAACTTGTAGATCAAAAACTATATCGAAGTATGATTAAATTTCTTCTTTACCTTACAACATCTAGACTAGATCTTCTATTTAGCATAAGCTTATGTTCTAGCTTTTAGTCCAATCTTAGAGAGTCTCATCTTATTGCAGTGAAATGATAAGTATTTGGTTGACACAAAATTTAGGACTCTATTATCCCAAGAGAACTAATTTTGAATTAATTAGATATTCAGATGCTGACTTTGGGGGCTACAAAGTTGATAGAAGAAATAATTGTGGAACCTGTCAATTCCTAGAAAATAGTCTAGTATCATAGTTCTCTAGGAAATAAATGAGCGTTGCTCTCTCTATAGCAAAAGTTGAATATATAGCACCTGAAAGTTGTTACGCTTAATTGCTTTGGATGAAATAACAACTTCTAGATTATGGATTGATCTATAAAGACATATCGATCAAATATGATAATACCAATGCCATATGCTTGACAAAGAACCTTATTTTACATTCGAGAACCAAGCATATAAAGATTAGACATTACTTTATTAGAGACCATGTAGAGAAACATGATATATGTCTAGAATATGTGTCTACAAATGCTCAACTTGCTGATATCTTTACTAAGCCACTTCTCTTAGACACATTCTACAATATCACAGGAGAATTTGGCATTATTAATGTGTTCACTTGAGAATGAAGTCTTTAATGTTTCTATGCCTAAAGTTGCAATGTGTTGATATGCTTTCAATAAGACTAGATTTCGTCTTAGATGAAGTAAGTTACTTCTATACACTGCACTATTCTCACTTCGTCTAGATCATGCTTTTTGAGGTCGAGTATACCTCATTTTCTTGCTAGAATCAAATAACAACTATTGATATCACATTGAAATCTATTTTTTGCACGAGTTATTCCTTCTTTCTTGAAATATCATATCAACTACCTAGTATTGTCTTCATAATAAGTCTATTTTAACCCATGACTAATGATCCTTCTCTGCACCACCATAATGGAGCAACTTAGGGAAGGGCATTTAGGAAGAAGATATTGAAAGAAGATCATTAGTGGTGAAAATTGAAGAACCAAAGGATGTTCCTTCACTTCTCTTGGTGAGACAATATTACTTCTATTCATGATAATATTCTCATTCACCTATTCAGTCAGAAGTATTTCTCTTCAAGATGTGGCTTTGAAGAAAAAAATTTATATCTCAGCGAGTTTGCTCCCGGATCCAACTTCATCATCGGTTGGGATGCTTGAAGAGAGGGGTAAGGAGGCTCCAAGCACCTCATTAATCATCTTCTTCCCCTCTTCCCTTCTTTGAAACTTTGTATCGCTAACTATGATACAAAGTTCTCCCACACCCCTCGTCCGCAGTCTCACACACAACCTTTCTTGCACTTAAAATGCAAGATGAGTTGTTTTATCTATATTTGTAGCTTATTTGTACTGAAATGAAATGAAACGGTTTCATTATTTTTAAGCTACTTCTATTTGTGTGTGTATTATGCAAGTACTAAGTTTCTTTTTTATTATGACAAAATGGGTAAGACATAAGTTGCCAAATTATCTCAAGGAGAACACAAAAAATTAGAATGCATAATCTTGAATTAATTACGGGGAGAATACATATAAAACTAGTCAAGGGAAATAATTGAAAATAGAAACTTGAGAAATGATTAAACTTTGCAAAATATTTTTATCAGACTACATACATTCAAGGGGAGATTATCCTTTATGAGGTAATTTTTAATCAAGTTTTGACATTATCAAAAAGGGTGAGAATGTTAATATAAATGCATGGTTTTGATGACAAGCAAAACTTGATTAAAGATTATGTACTAATGATTATTGCAAGCATTTAGCATGCAGAATCAAGCTGCAAGCCTCATGAACAAAAGAACACTAAGAAGATATTCCAAAGAGTTAATCTGTCTGACTAAAAAGACAAATAGCTTGGGCAAATGTAGAAGAAAAAGATGAAGTACCTCTATAGTCAAAGCTCAAATGAAAAGGGATCAACCGTCACCATTTGTTTGTCAAAGAGAAGATTATCTTTGGCGAATGCAAAGCAATATGTATACAACGAACTTTGTCTATCGTAAGTGAGCCATAGTCGAACAGCTCACTAAGCCAATGATCGTCTATTAGAAACAGCTAAAGGAAGAGTAGTGGAGTTTGTCTGCGCCTCTAATAATTCGTCTACTACCTCCAACAGACAAATTGCTGAAAGATAATTCATTTGTTACTTACAATAGACAATCCAATAGACAAAGTGCTAAAAATATAATTCATCTGCGCCTCAATAATTCATCTATTATTTACAACAGACAAACCAACAGATGAAGTATTGAAAAGATAATTTGTTTGTGCTCTTACAACTCATCTATTAGTTACAATAGACAATCCAACAAACAAAGTCCTAGAAAGATGATTTTTCTATGCCTCCACGATTCATCCGTTATGTGCAATGGACAAATCAACAGGCAAAGTGCTGGAAAGATAATTTGTCTGAGCTAACTAGATTCATTGCTAGAAGATGAAGGGACTTTGTCAGATGGATAGCTAGACAAATGCTTTATCCGTCATAAGTGAAAACAAGCAATGAACAAACTGAATTATTGGTCCTTATCTAGCATTAAAGAGGCTCTTTTCATATTGATGAAAGAATCAGCCATCTCAAAAACTATTCGAACGATACTTATTAAGAATCAGGAAATCATCTTCTCCAAGGTCAATGCTGTTGGCATTCCAGAAAATGAGGATTAAGGAGATGTTAGATAATTTGAATATGCTAATCAAAATGATCTTTTATCATTAATGGAGTTCACCTATGTCATGCCGTGCCATCCGAGGCATGACTTACCATTTTCAACTGTATTGCACCTCAATTTCTCTACTTTTAGGGTGGGTTGTTCGAGTCCCAGTTTGGAACTTGACTAGTTCTTATAGCAAAATGGATAAAGTATCCCCTGAAGTATTAGGGTTTAACTTGTATAAACATTTATCAAATAAAATTAAAATAATAATTCCAAATAAAATCATCCACATACCCACAGCCCATGATCTAGTTGAATCATGATGGCAATCTACTTATCACTATAATTATACAACTCATTCTTAAGAAACTGAATAATTTTCTATGACATGCCTTTACCCCACCTTGTATATCAATTAAAATTTATTAATTACAATCATATAGATCCAATTGAAATTTATGATTATACTAAAACTCAAAGGTGATTACAACCCCAACATTCTATCATATCACCAAGACGTCTTCAAACACTGTCCATCAGTTCCAACCCACAGTTGGAATTCTTTACCTATCATGTCAGCTAAAAAAATAAAAAAGAAGGCATGAGTTCATATGAACTTAGTAAGTAGGAAAAAATAAAAAATAATAAATAATAAAAAAAAATGTCCGCAATCAATAATAAGCCGAATCAATAACATAATGTGGTTCATCTAAAATATGAATATCCATGATTCACATCTCAACATCCAAGCAATCCATTATCACATTTGGTTAACCCCATATCATGTCTATAATTAAAATACTATTAATGATTCTTTCTAATTCATGTAACAAATATTTAATACAATAATTCTATGTAACATGAACCACAATCATATAATGTATCACATTTGTTATTAAACCCAAAGTAGAGAATATTATCTATATCTTCACAACCAATGAACCAACTTATACACAAAATGACAAATATTTCAATCCAAGGGATATTCTTTATCCCTAACAACCAAAGAACAACATCTTTAACCAAATATAGGATATCCATAATCCCCATCCAAACCACACATGCTAGATATAAGTAATGGGACATTATATATCCCCATTCATACATATAATCAAACAATAAGGCTGGGAGGGCCTACTTACTTCCATATCAAACTATTCCATTGTCTTCATTTTCAATCTCCCCATCTCACGCCATGCTCAATGGATTCTACATAATTCACATATATCATTACATAGACACAAGACTAATTCTCATTATTAAAAAGATATACAATGTTCAAATACCATAACTAATCCATTGATAAGTCCACTTACTTCTCAAGTGAACAATTGTACTTTTAACATTATCTATAAGGTTATTTACCTACGTAATATGCATTTGAATATAATATTTTCATGTTTTATTCATATCCAATTCATGCCACAATAAGATTAATCAATCATGTATGGTTTCTCTTTAATTCATTTCATCAAACACTTTGTGAATATAACTTAGTTGTAAGTTTCTCAATCAACATGGATTAGGAGATTTCATTCCTAGCTACACATAACGTACCCATAGCATAATTAACACCAATTTTACTTTAATAACATGCTAATCCAGCTTCTAATCTAATTAAATCAGTGCATAATCATATTTTTACACAAAACCCTCAATTACTATTCACACAAGTTACTATTGATAGCAGGGGTAAATCAAAAATCATATTTCCAAATCTAAATTATTGCAACACATTAATAGCACATAATTACTCCATTTCCCCATGAATTCCATAACAAAATCTCATCATTTCTATTCCAATTTTATTGTACACAAATGGGTTGAAACCTTAGCAAACTAAATTTTATGACTTCTCAGGCCCAAATCACCATAATCCATCCATAAAATTATTTTCCCCATTATTTCTATATCAATTCCATATCAAATCTTCCCAAAAATTATTATTCACAAAATCTTCAAAACCCTAGCAAAGCAAAATAGAAAATCGATTGGGGAAAACAACCTAACCATGCAATCCAAGCACCGCTTTCATTCCAAACCATGAATCTGTCCCCAAATCTTCAAGAATTAGCCATACATCATGCTCACTAGGATTTCTAGCCCCAAGAACATGCCCAAATGGCAAGAAGATCAAGTTCTAATCCATAAACTCATGGTTTCTCATTCAAATCTAGAAGATTTCTAGCTAGAACAACTTAAATTAAGTTTAGGATGGTGGGTTTCAAGGGTTGGGACGCAGGAACCAGAGCAAACGAGAAAGGAGGAAGAAAAGAAAAAACGGCTAAAGAAGCCCTTAAAAGTCATGTTTTTTGGTGTTCTGATGCACCACAAAAATCTAGTGCCGTAGCACAAAACTTGCTGTGCATTTCCCATTTTGAATCAATGTCGCAGCATAGTGCCGCAAAACTAACTTGCTACTAGCCTAGAGTAGTTTTTATAAATTGGCCATATAACCCTCATAAAATGTCAGAATTAGGTGATTTTTAATGCATTTGAAAGATAATTTCAAGATATATAAATTTTATGTTTATCATCTTTTCTAATTCAATCTATAAATATGATTAATTTTCCTACAAAGTGATGCCTTTTGCTTTAACCCAATTTAAAATTCTAAAGATAGCCATAGTATTTTAGCTATAACTTCCTCATATGATATCTATTTCATGTGATTCTTGATTCATTGAAATATGAATTTAAAAGGCTACAATTTTATGTAGGACACATTTTCTAAATCATTCATATTATATGCCAAAACGTGGGTACAAGTCACACCTATATCATTTTCAGCTTCATATTCTCATACAACTATGTTCAAAATATAAATTAAATTCAAAATTTTCTTCATTTATAACACTCAATAACACCATAATGTGGTCAAACACATAATTACCCAGAATTAACACCCCCAAATGTTATAGACTCCCCTCTTTACAAAAAGTTTTATCCTCAAAACTTTCAAAATCAAGTAATTTTCGTTAGTGTCTCATATTTTACAATCTAATCATAACTTGCGGCTCTGTATCGATATGGCACACCATGCAAGTTACAAATTTTTGATCATATAATATGATCATTCATAGAAATATTTACTTTTACTAATAACAATATGTACATGATGTACTATTTCAAAAATTCAAACTACTGATACATTCCACTCACAATAGCATTCATCTCAATGGGTTTAACCACATTGCAATGCAATCCTGTCAAAACATTTTAAACATCAAAAATTGCCAATAATATCTTCTCATTTAATCAATTTATAGGAATTTATTGAATTCAACATAGTGTTTAACATTTTCATTTAATCTTTTCAAATCTTGAAATACTCCATAGCACAATCACTAAGCATAATCACAATTTAATCCCAATAAAGTTCAACAACTTTGGGTCAAAACAATCAAATTCATATAAAATTTTCTCTTTACAACCATTTACAAGCATTATAAATATTCAAACCAGTTTTTCTCTCCAATGCTATACATTACATAATCGTGTTATTCAAAATCAAATAAGACTAATAGGCCATTTTCTACTAAAACTATAATAACATAATTCATATCACAACGCATATGTAACCTCAATAATTTCAAGGCACAACAATTCCATAACATACTATATAACAATATATACTCATAATAATACTATAGTATCAGATAATAACTATACAATATCAATATCATACTTAGGATGCATATTGTCTCACAATCCAAGTTTATGCATATAAAAGTAAAATTTCAGTAATATAATGACTATCATAATTTAACCAATATGATTAACATAACCATCCAGTTCACCCATCTCACCCATAGCTGCCCAGGACCTAATCGTATTGTGATGGTAATAGACATACTGACATTATACAATATTCCACAATATCGATCAATCTAACATGCTAATCCAATTACATTATTATACAAACACACTCAGAATACATTAAAATCTATATCTTATGAATTAAAATACATCACAAAAATCATCCATCTTCATTCATGGCACTAACTCTTAGATGAGGATTTATTGCTTGACCTACTAGCTAAAAAAATATATAATAAGAAGGCGTGAGTCTGGGCAACTCAGTAAGTAGGAATAACTCGAAAATAATAATCAACAAGTTAAGGGAATAACATATTCCAATTCAAAGCAAAATGAACTTGCTAATAATGTCATCACATCTCATCTTGAGATATAAATCACAACATGCATAACTTCTTAACCAGGCAATCTATTCTCATGCTTAAGAGGCCTAAGTTCTCATTAGTCCAATATACAACCTACACCATTCAGGTTTATAATACCACAAACATATATTTATTGTAAAAACATATTGATTATTACAATTTGTTACTGTATAGGCCCTATAATTCATAATTGTGCCATTCAAGCACAAGATTCTTCTACTCTATCAATTTTGTATGTTGGAATGCTTAACATTCTATCATTTCACACATTCACAAAACATACAACCACAAGAAGAATCATATCATTATCTCTATCTCCATTCATTTACATATGTAGAGAATATAATAACCATAATTCTACAATGCCTAGGATAATCACTATCCCTTTCCAGTCACATGTTCATGTAGCATAATAATTATAATTAGAGTATAAAGCATGGGATATTCTCTATCCCCAAGTGATTTGTATATGCACATATTAAATCAACACTGATCAATGTAGAATCATGGAGAATCACATCCTTGAATGCAACATACCTAATCTCATTCTGAGATGTCAAACACAAAGTGTATAGACATATGATTAACAATCATGGGATATCCACTATCCCCATCCATACAAGCATGCCCGATCACAATTCATGGGATATTCCATATCCCCATAATATCATACAGTCAACTAAAAAGAAACCTACTAACTTCATGAAGAATACTTTCATAAGTTTTTAACTCTGCCTTCAATTCAATCACGTGAGCTCCTCATCCTTGCATCATGGATCCCTACATACATAAAAAATTCAATTTACATGTGGTTTTCATATGAAACACACTTAACATCAAAACAACTTCTTTAGTATAAATTCTCATTTCAAAATACATCAATCCTTCATTCCAATTCCTTAGGTTCTTAGGGTTCTAATTAACATTTTTCATACATGATTTACTTTCCATTGATGCATTTTCTCAAAACACTTCATATAAATCATTACAAGTATAGTGTCTTGATAAAGTATCTAAAGAGATTTCCTTTCCAACAATATATACAAATTATATAACATAATTAACATGTAAATAGTCACAAAAGTGGATCAATTAAACCTTTAATTTCATGATTTTGTTACTCAAACACTCTATATACAAAACCCTTTTTTTAATCTCTTTTTAGGTTGTCATACAAAATTGGATTTCTCATCCTCTAACATGTCCCAAAATAGTATTATGCATGAATTAATCATTTTGCCCTTGAATCTCATAGTAATTTTGCCATTTCTCACAAAATCACTTTTAACAAAACCTACCAAACATATTTCATGATTTTTCATGCCCAAACAAGCTCCAATTTACTATAATTAATGAATTAAGCATTTTTTCATGACTCCCTATCATTTTCTACTATAAAATCACTATTTTCGAGCTATTCAAAACTCTAACAATTCAGGAAACCAATTTTCGGTTGGGGAAAGTGAACTCACTTTGATTTCATGCGTATCCGTCCTCCTCAAACAAGAATCCAAGCTCCAATTAGCACCTTCCAATCACTGAAAACTTGATTTTTTTCCTTTCTTCCTCACCCAAATGGCTAAAACTCAAGCTTATGTATGTACTTGAGTCATTACCCATCTAGATCTTCTTATTTTTTTGGCATCAACGAGGATGGTGAAAAGGGTTTGGGCATAGGGATGAAGGAAGAATGGAATAGGGTTGAAATGAACTAGAACAAAGTTTAAAAAGTCTGCTAACCGACTTTACTTGCCGACAGGCATCACGGCCTCTGATTTGAGCACTACGGTGCCCAATTTGCTCTCTGCCCAAACTGCCTCTATTGTGTTCTAGTGTCGCAGTCTCCATTCTAGACACTAGTTCTGTTGGCCTATTTTCCTTCAATTTTTCTTTGTTTTTCTCCTTTTTATCCCATTCTTTTTTCCACATAAACATGGCATTAAAAAACACAATTAATCCTCTCAAATGATGCAAATTAATATCATTAGCTTACCACATATCTAACATTTTACATAAATTTGCCTACTTACTACCATCAAATACATTTTTTCCCAGATTGATCATTTAAGATAATTTTTTGAAACGAGTCTCATGTTTAACACCCTAGAGTAAACCTAATGTACTTGATTACACAATTAGCCAAAAATTTACACCCTTGGTGTTACATATACACAAAAACCCTTTCTAGCCTCTACTTAGATTATGACCCAAAATTAGCTTTTCCACCTTTAAACAAGTCTTAAACTACTATAATCTAGGTCTTAATCAATTTCCTCATGACAATTATGCATAAAACATAAAACCCCCCAAATTTCACTATTCTCAAGCCCTAGCTTAGGATGAAATCTCATTTCTTATGCCTAATTTAGTTCCAAAATACTATAATTAGTTCTTTAATTACTTTTCCCCATGAATCCCACATCAATCTCACCATTTCCTCCAAAATTTCACTTTTCATGAATTTCCCAAAACTCTAACTATGCATAAATCACAAATTAAATAAAGAAAAACAAACTTACTATTGAAATCACATGTTGTTTCACCATAAAACGAGAAGTCGAGCCCAAAGCTTTGAGAAACCATCATAGATTACCACAAATCTAGATTTCCATCTTCTTCCATCATCCAAATGATCAAATCCCATCTCCATGAGCATGCTTGGATGCTTGTCTAGGTAAATCATCTTCTATCCTAGCAAAATGGCAAGGGTTTAGGCTTAAACAGAGTTAGGGCAAGGGTTTAAGGAAAAACGAATAGACCGAGGAAAAAATGGAATGGAAATAGGCTGAAAAAGTCAGCTGACTGACTTTATTCACCAACCGACACCAAGACATGGAATTATGTGTTGCGACATCTATTTCACTCACGCGGCCACCCCCTTTTCACAATTCGGCGCCGCGGCCTTTATTTGGGCATCGCGGCCTCCACCTTGCTACCACTTCATTCTTCCGCTTTTTCTGTTTTATTTCAAGCCTTCTTTCCATCATTCGTTTTCCATCATTTATTCCACATTATAATAGTGTAAAAAATGCTTGAAAAGCTTCCTTAATTTAACCAAATACAAAATCATACAACCACTCATTTGTGTTTTTCCTTTGCATTTAATCATTTAGCTCACCTATACTACTCTTACCCGTGCAACATTTCATTTCAAAATAAATGTTCTTTACCTCAATTCTTTATTATAATCCAAATGAAAAAATTGTACCCCCATTTTCAATACCTCAAGTGTTACATCGTAAATTGGTTTTGAGTCCGAACTAGCAGTGTCCGAGTTTGCTTCTGTGCCAGGATTGCTTTCACAGTGATCAAACTTGCTTTTGTTTTATTTGGATTGTTTTACTATGTCCGAATTTGGTCACACAATGTTCGAATTTGCTTAAGTTTGAAACTTAGTTTCTTTTCTCCTTTTGATGCATTTTTTTGTCCGAGCTTAGGCATTTGTCTGATTTACTTTGGCAATGATTCGAGACATTTTATGAAGATGTTTCAAGCACCAATCTTCAAAGTTTCAGTGCCATTCATTCTCTTTTGATGCTTGTCTATGATGCTTGCCATGTTGTTTGTATAATTTTGTGGATCTTGTCTCTGATATAATCTAGTGTGCACTGTCCACATGAATTATTTCCTTAATGTAATGTTCATTATTGCACACTTGTAAAATATTGATCAGTAGCTTAAAATGTTCATTCACATGCTTTTGCTCATCATCAAAACTTGTTTTTCTGTACATATTCATCATCAAAATCAATCCAAGTAAAATGAGTTTATTTTAACAACCTTCCCCTTTTTGATGATGACAAAAATTTGAATTGCCTTTCAAACAGATAAAACATAAACATATGTGGGAACTAAACAGAAATGATTCATTCAAAACAAAAACATACATAGCTCCCCCTTACAATGTGCATCCATATTACTAATCAGAGATATATCAAATGTGTACGTAGTATTACTAATAAGAGATATATCAAATGTGTACATAGTATTACTAATCAGAGATATATCAAATGTGTACATAGTATTACTATTACTAATTAGAGATATATCAAATGCATCCATATCTCCCCCTTAATGAATGCATTATTCATACAGCTACTATCTCCCTTCTGTCACATATATATATTTTCTCCCATTTTATTTAAACATATTTCATCAAACATACAACTTCTCCTTTTATTTTTCTACAACTTCTCCCCCTTTTTGTCATTATAAAAAAGGCACATAGGAAGAAAGTATATGCAATAAATACTTAGAATGAACATAAAATGATATTTCATTTCATTTTCATACAAATTGAGTTACAAGAAAAGATACACTCAGAGTTATTTTTATGAAAAATAGAGTGCTAATCTAATAGTGAAAACTGCGGCAGGGATGGGATGGATAGAAGAAAAGGAGGGGTAGAGAGATTGAGGTGGAGCCTAATTATGATCCTTTGATTAAGTTTGGAATCATGCATAGGCATACGTCCATTGCTTTCAAAAGGTCACATTGGAGGAGCCAAAGTTTTGGACGATGGAGAAGGGGGTTGCTGCTAGTGCTGCTTCTCCCTCCTAGTCTCCAGCCTCCAAAGATGGTAACGTCGATAGTACGGCCTTTGGATTCGCATGAAGATGGTTCTGGTAATCTCCAAAGAATATAATATCTCTTGTAGATATTTATTTAATCTTGTTTTCTCCTTATTTAGAGACATCATGAACATCATCAATTCTATTAGAAGAACTATCTCCAATCCACAACATCTCAATAACTTCTTTGCTCACATTTCTTCCTCTCAAGAAATTTTCCTTCGCATATTTTCTGCATTGCTTTTTCTCTCTACGTTTTCTTGCATTTCACCGACTTGCTTTCCTTTCTCTTCTACTCTTGCCATGATGGTGAATGGATGTGGATGAATTAAATATATGTGAGTATAATAGTAAGGAAGTTTCTCGGGAGTACTACAAGGTTCTAGCATATTCTCGAGGGAATTTAGAATGAATGTTTTCTAAATATGGTTAAGAGATAAGTATTCCAATGAATATTGTTTAATTCTAGCAAGAAAATGAGATTTTGCATCATAAATGAAGGTTTAGGCACTTTGGGAAGATAAGCAACAAGACTTAGTATTTTGGATATAGAGAAGATTGTGGCTCAATCCTAAACTATAATTTTGGACATAGATGGCTGTCTAGAAATATAGTTTTAGATAGAGTTTGGATATTTCAAAGTGAATTTTTATAATGTCTGTAAGTGTGTCCTAAAATCTATGTCTAAAATATTCTAAGTAAAGCTCAAAATCTCAAAACATGTATATATATCTTTATAAAATAGAAAGAATAGGCATTTGATCAAATAAACATATTCAAAACATGATGATCAAGAAAATAATCATTATGCAAATGGATCTATAACTACTAATTCCCTTCTAATTATACCAAAATCTATCCTCCAGGAGTGTTCTAGTTAGAATGTCTGTCAACTATTTTTTAGTTGGCATAAATTCTAAATAGACATTGTGATTTTGGACATAATCTCTAATAAAATGATGCTTGATTTCTATATGCTTAGATTTGAAATGCATAGTAGGATTTTTGGTCAGATTGATAACATTGGTATTATCACATCAAATGGGTGTATCAATGAATTTCAAACCATAGTTACCTAGTTACTATTTCATCCAGAGAATTTGTGCACAACGACTTTTAGCTGCAACATATTCAGCTTCGGCAGTTGATAGTGTAATAGATGTTTGCTTCTTAAAAAATCATTATATGATCATGCTTCCAAGAAATTGACATGTCCTTTAGGTACTCTTCCTATCTACTCTATATCCAACAAAATCAGCATCAGAGTACCTAAGTAACTCAAAGTCTGAACCTTTTGGACACCACAAACTGAGGTTTGAAGTGTCCAAGAGATTAAAATTCCTTTAATAGTAATGAGATATGATTCTTTAGGATTTGACTGGAATATAACACACATACATACACTAAACATAATATCTAGCCTACTAGCAGTAAGATAAAATAGAGATCCTATCATACTACTATAAAGCTTTTGACAAATAGATTTTACCCTTTTTGTCCTTATCTAATTTGATGGAAGTGCTCATTGGAATTCCATACCTTCTTCGATCTTCAAGATTGAATTTCTTCACTAGTTTTTTTGTGTATTTAGCTTGATGGATGAAAATTCTCTCTTTCATCTGTTTTACTTACAGTTCCAAAAAGAAGTTTAATTCTCCTATCAAACTCATTTAAAAAATTCTCCCTGCAATAACTTAGAAAATTCTTGACAAAGATTTTCATTAGTAGATCAAAATACAATATCATCTATATGCATTTGCACAATAAGAATATTGTTCATAGCATGCTTAATAAAGATTTTGGTATCTACTGTACCCCTTGAGAAACCTTTCTCAATCAAAAATTTGCTTAGCCTCTCATACAATGCTCTAGGAGCTTGTTTCAATCAATAGAGGGCTTTCTTAAGTTTGAATACATGATTAGGATCATAAGGATCTTCAAACCTAGAGGGTTATTTCATATAAACTTCTTCATTAATGAAATCATTCAAAAATGCAGATTTGACATCCATATCGCAAAGTTTAAAATGTTGGTCGCATATAATAGATAGCTTAAGAGGGGAGGGGTGAATTGAGTATACAAAAATTATGGCCAAATAAATATTAGTGAGCTAAACAGAATTTTGATGCATAACATATGCAATTTCCATGTCTTTTCATTTGGTCATAGTGACTACTTCATTTCCAATTCAACTTCTCTTAGCTATACTTATTTCAGATAAGTAATTGTATGTGTAGTGATATGTGAAATGTGATGATGAGATAATTATATGCAAAGTAAAATAATCAGGCAGACAAAACAAACAATAAATTTTATAATGGTTTGGGAACCCCATCTCTATATCTACTCTTCCAAGAGTGTACACTCATTGTGCCTTGGGTTCCATTATATCTCATATAATGGAAATACACTAGTGCTCCCAGCATTCTTCTAGATTCCAGCTTTAGGGGGCATAAATAGTGTTCATAACACTCTTCTGGATTTCAGTTCCAGGGGGCATAAACATAGTGCTCCTAGCACTCTTCTAGTTTCACAAGCTCATTAAGAAACTCACTAGTTTGTAAGATCACCTGAAAACTTATTGATTTTTTAGAGTTCACCAACAACTCATGCAATGTGGTTTTCTTGAGTTCATCACAAACTCACATAGCTAATTAACAATAGTCATTTTTGTACATTACATTGCCTCTTTTACTAGGCTGATATTTACATAATTTGAGCACATATAAAATGATATATCATTGAAGTTCATTAGATATCAATACACTAGATGTATGATTAAGATAGAACTTTTAGGCTTATTGTCTATTAGCTTAGTAGGGATTGATTATCTAGGAGGAAGCATAGTCAGATTTAGAGATGTTACTCATTTAAGCCTTGTTCTTATTTTTCTCTTATCTTTTTCAACCTTTTTTGTTGACACTACACTACCTTTATATTACTTTAGGAATTTTTGTCTGTCGAAGGTAGCTAGCTTTCTTTGAATGTTGAAAACCGTTCTAAATTTTTTCCTATTGAAAATCTGTCTTCTTGATAAACTCATTGTAGTTGGAAAGCCTACTACGCCGTCTTTGAAGAAGATGCCTTTCTGGTTTTAGCAAACACTGGAAAAAGACTTTTCTGCATGATTGACTATTTCATTATTTTGGAAAGATACCCATTAAGCCTGAAGGGATGCAACCTTTGAAAGTTACAACCTTTATTAGAGTGTGGACTGCTTTCCTTTGAATTTCTTTCCATCTTCAACTAAGCTCAATTTTTCCGATCTATTTACTAGGATCTGCTCTGAATGAGAGTTTAACTAGAGAGTGCAGTCAGTGATGTCTGGTACACATGGCTTTACTCTTCATGATATGCCATATTTTATCTAAGGACTTTGTCTGATCAAGTCTTGGATTGTCTCCTATAAGTAACAGACAAAGTGACTCTGAGTATAGAAGCGCAAATGAAGTTCTTCTCTTTACTATTTATCAGACAAAGTTTGTGTAGCAAACGAAATAGGTTTGTCTATTGAAAGTAGCAGATGACTCTTGTTAGCGTGGACAAAAGCATCTTCACAATAGACAAAATTTCTTTCACTAGACAAAGTTTTCTTTCACTAGTCAAGGTAACTTTATATGTTGTAAGTAATAGATGACTCTTATTGGTGTGGACAAGGCTCCTTCTCAGTAGATGAAATGACTCTGTCTATTGTTTATTTGTAGAAATCTGTTAATGAAGTTGCATGTTGCAGACAAAGTCTTGCAAATGGTTTGTTTGTTAGTTTGTCTATTGTAAATGATAGATGAAGTTATGACATGCAAACGAATCCTCTTTTTAGTTGTTCATATGATAGGTTATCTATTAGAAGTAATAGACAAATTGCTAAGGCATAGATGACTAATTTCTTCAGTGGTGATCTGATGGTTTATTTGTTGCAAGTGTCAAACCAACTTGTGGGTGAAGACGGTAGACAAAGTTATTCTTTTGTAGCTGTTGTGCCACTTATACTTCGTCTTCTATGTCTTTTGTAGAAAATTGCAGATAGATTCCTTATTCTTATTCAGTTTCAGATAGACTTTATATGAGAGACAAATGCTTGAGTAATTTGACTTCATTTTATCTCTTCATTTGTCTGAGTTCAACTGCATTTGATATCTGCTTCTGCAAACCGAATTTATCTTTGTGTTGTGGACAAGTGTTGATTATAAGCAGTTTATCTAACATATCCATGGAATAATTTGTCTGAATATTTCTTAGACAGATGCTCTTAGATACTGACTTTATCTGTATAAGATTTATTTGATAACTCATTGAAACTTGAATGTCATGGCTACTGATACTCTTTGTGACTTCTTTTGCCATTCTTTTTGAGAATTCTTGTCTTCTTTCTGTTAGTGGATTTTGCTTACTAATGTATTCTTTGTTTGCATTGTCCACTATATTTAAATTATTTTCCTATATATTTAATGTGTTTCTATAATGCTTGGGAACACAATTGTCGATACTACAAATATTCACTCATATGTTGTTGCTCATCATCACAACTTAGCTATTTTCCATATGCACTATTTGGTTCAACATAAATTTCATGTAAATGCAAATGCCAATAGCTTCCTTACATCTTCTATCCTAGTAACAAGGGTGTATGATTTATCAAAATCTATTCCCTCTTCTAGACAGTACCCCTTTGTCACTAATATTACCTTGGTTCCTCAGTACAAAACCAGATTCGTCAAGTTTATTCCTAAAGACCCATTTGATTCCTATAATAGATTGATGGTCTGATTTTGGAACTAAAGTCTGCACATTATTTCTTTTAAATTGGTCCAATTCTTATTACATAGATAAAATTCAATTCTCATCTTCTAACTCTTGATCGATGCAAGTTGGCTCTATTTGATAATTGAAGACAAAATTACCACATATTTGGTGATGGGATAATCTAGTGCTAACTTTATCGTATACATCACCAATTATTTAGTTTTCAGAATGAGCATGCATGAATCCCCCATCTCTAGGAAGTAAAGAATTACCTCCCTCATTTACCTCACTTGTGAAAGATTTAAATTGTCTATCTGTTACATCCTTGTAGTTTTCATGTGTGGAGTTTGTTTACCTTAATTTTGCAGATTCATTCTCTCCATGTTTACTGTGAGTCTACCTGTTTAATTATCAAAATCACTTGTTCTTCTTGAACATTTAGTAGTTTCATCAAATTTGATATTAACAAACTCTTTTATAGCTCTACTACTCAAGCTGAATGATGAAAACACAAAATGTCATATTTTATTTCCCTAATACTTAATATTTTACACTTATTTGACTCTTAAAGATACTCGTTATTCTTATATTTTGATTTAGGAGAAAATTATAGTGGTTAAGTGCAAAAAAACGTCAATTGAAGAATTTTAGACAATTTCAGCATTACTCCATATTTTGAGCATAACTCTCTCATTCGAACTCTGATTGAGGTGATTAAAATTTTTATGGAAACAAAAGAAAAACTTATATAACTTTTAGTTGGGAGTTTTGAGAGATAAGGACTACATCAAGGGCAACTAAGAGGAAGAAAGAAAAAGGTAGGATGAAGTGCAAAGGAGTAGCGAAGGAGCAAATAGTAGTCAGAGATAGCAAACTAGTGCCACTGGCGCCAACATCACTTCAACCACCCAACCTCAGATAGCAAGGTGGCACCGGCGGTGCCAATTTGGCACCAACAGCTGATCAAAATTTTTATTTTCTAATTTTTTTTGATTTTGCGTATTATTGACACTATATTAAAGGCAGTTTGCTAGGGTTTTTCAGAGTTCTTTTGATTGGGGTTGGAGAGGACTTCTTAGCGGCTTTTGACAGAGAATTCTCCCTTTTCTCTCTTTTATTTTATTTTCTTTGTGATTTCATAGCCTTGCATGATTAAACTTTTATTCTTTGTTTAAGGAGATAGAAGCTTCAAAATCTATATACTATGAGATCTAATTTGTTTTAATTGTTTAATTTATACTTTAAGTATTAAAAATTCTTCTTTATTCATGATTATAATTGTTATGCATAATTGCTGGGAGATATACTAGTTTATTATTCATTGCAATCTATTGCTAGATTAGATATCTATAATGCCACGCCCTCCTAGGGTTGTTACTCCTTTTTACATTTCAAATACACATGATTATATCACGATTTTTCCATTTCCAGAATGGGGTTGCTTTGATACCATTTTCTAATTTACCTAATATCTTCTACTGAAATTCGATAGAGTTTCCCCTAAAATATCAAGATTAGAACCTGATATATATCATATATTAACATAATAATTGAATTAATAAACATAAAACATGACCCATTTTATCCACAATCCAAGACATGTCTTACACCATGATGGTACTACACCTTAGGGGAAACATTTCATGTCATCACAATATTATATATCATATTCTAAGACATGTCAGTCCATCTCTTTAATACATCAATTACAATTTTACACAATTATACAAATTCACATTTACATAATTATATAATGGGATTCTAATCCCGATAATACATCATACCATCCATAAGTCTTCAGTCTCTCTCATAAATCTTTTGCTTGACATGTCAATTAAAATTTTAAACAAGAAGGTGTGAGTCCAGGCAACTTAGTAAGTAAGCATAAATAATAAATAATAAAATATCAATTCACAATTTATAAAATTCGATTCAATCATGATCATAGACATAATACACTAATCATACTCTAAGGACCATGTCCTCATTATCCCAATCCAATAATTAGGGGATGACACTCATCTCCTGGTTCTAACTAGACATTTTATCCTCAATAAATAACCCTACTGCTCAATTATCCATCTAGGACATAACCTCTTCTCAATAAAGAGAACATATGTTCATCAACTTATATAAAATAGAAAATTACAATCATTCCCATCCAATCACTCCATTTCATTTTGAATCAATCTTAAACTTTAACATATACAAAGGGATGTTCTTTGTCCCACACATTAGATATTTATTTTAAACCAAAACATCAATTAATTAAATACAAGGTATACTCATTATCCCATGCAAACTAAATATCATTAATTTTGAACAAAGATGGGATCTATTATCCCTAGCCAAAACATACAAGCCTGGAGTCAAATCAATGGGATATTCATTATCCCCAATCAATCACACATTCAATCAAAGCAAAGGGTCACTTACTTACCTTAGGCCTTTAGCTCCAAACCACTTTCCTCCAGCTCTATCTTTTCATCCTTCTTAGATTGTCCTATATAGGGCCACAATCCCATTTACTTAATCATTTGTAATCATGTACTCAATACATTACATTATCATTTCTTTTATAGCTAATTTAAGGTTATGATCATTAAACATGTGATAAATATCAGTTAAAATAACATTTTCTAATAGGGAATCACAAGAATTCTTCATTTCCTATTACATTTATTTTGTAATTAACATGATTAATACTTAAATATCATTAAAATGTCTCAATTAGGCCTTTCATTCAATCAATTCATGGCTTACATAGCCTATACTTCAAAAACCTCAATTTGACCTAAACTAGGTCATAGTACATAATCCATTTTATTGATCTAAATGATCCCAAGTCTTAAAATATCATAAAACATAAATTAATCATGTTTATTGCATCCAATCATACATTTTCCCCCATTCTTCTCTATGCATAAACCCTAACAACATGAAAACCCAAAATTCAATTGGGGAACCATAATTTAACAAGTCCAAACCCTTTTTACTCATGCATACATCATTTCTCCAATGATTTCAACATCAGATCCATCATTTTTCTCCAAAATCCCCAAAATTTCAAAACCTTAACTTAAGAAAATTAGAAATAAGGAATGAAAAAACAACTTACTAAGCAATCCACGCATGGCTTTCTCTTGTGCACATAAATCCAAGCCCAAAACTCCTGTTGACACCATTCATTTGAAGGAAGCTTGATTTTTCTTGCTAGGTAAGATGATTTCCTAGCTAAATAGGTAAGAAACAAAGCTAAATGGGGTTAGGGCATGAAAGGGGAAGAAACGGAACAAAACGGGAGAAAATGGAATCGAAATGGGGGGAGAAAAGTTGGTTCCCCCCTTTTATAAACACTAATCAGCGCCACTAGTCCAGATTGGGCACCGCTAGTGCCACTCTATTGCCCAGATGCCCATTTTCCATCACGATCCAGCACCACCGGTGCCAGATTGGGTGTCACCGGCACCAACCTGCTGCCAATCAGAAGATGTTTTTGTATTTCATCCATAACGTCCTTATACCATATCCAAATTGAGTTATTTTTGTTGCATTGAAAGTATAATTTTAGCATTTACAACTTTTTTGTTTATAATTTTTTCTAATTTAGTTTCCAAGTATGAGTAATTTGGCCTCAAAGTGACACCTTGTGTTTCAACCCAATTTATAGCTCTAGAGATAGTTGTAGTATTTTACCTCTACCTTCCTCATATGATATCCAATCTATATGATTTTTCATTCATTAAAAATAACTTTATGTTAATAACATTTCCAAAATCATCCATCATATATGTCAAAATTTGTGTACAAGTGATGCCTAGAGCTTTTCCACTTCATTTTCTCATACACTATGCTCAAATTATACTTTGTCTTCAAAATTTTCTTCTCCTGCACTTAAGTACCAAGCATAATAACTTTAAAATTTTCAAATTAGTCCATATTTGTCATGTCCTTAGAAATATTTCTCAACACTTCCTTCTTTTAAAGCCCTAAGTGTTACAAACTCCCCCCCTTACAAAAGTTTCATCTTCAAAACTTTAAACATTATTTGATTCTCATCATTCTTCCAAATGTGAACCTATTCACATCTTGTATGAATATTCTCGTTTAGTTCAACCCAATTGCACATCAAGGATATTAAGGACGTATTAATGGTCATCAATTTCAGTAATACTTCATAATTTACAGAATAATTATCCATTCCATCAATTTTAAGAATTCATCAATCATTAAAGTTTAGTACTTAGTTTCATGATTTCAATTAATATTCCCACATCTGGAATTGTAACAAAATATCATCATAAAGATAATCACAAATTGATCTTAACAAGATCTAAACACTTTATTCACTTAATCAACAGTCAAAATATTCAAATTCATACAATCTTCTAACTTTGCAATCTTCGTGAAAGCAAGAGCCATTCATAAAAATGAAACTAGTTTTTTCTTTACCAATATCATGAATTTACATAATCATGACCAATATCAAACAAACACGTATCATAACAAGTCGTTTTCCCCCCTCATTTTCCACAACAAGGATGGCATCAATTGGAGTCACTCAATTATGATAACATAATTCATATCACAACATATATGCCATTTCAATAAATTCAAAGTACAACAATTCCATAACGTATTTTACAATCACAACATATATCTATACCAATATCAATATAAAATGTCAACAATAGCAGTACTATTTCACAATCCCAACTATCCAAAATTCATTTCATACTACCATATGAATTTGCCTCATCATTCATTCATCACTAAATCAGTTTCACATATACAAATGGAACTACTATTATGTGGCTAATACAATCCACTATATCCATATTTGCATTTGCCTACTATCGATCAATACCATGCTCAGGCCCATTGTTTCCTATTTGCCACCAAATATACCATGCATGGGAGGCCATCAATCTGAGTGGACTCAGCCACTAATCAATCATATGAAGCCATATTAAGTGGACAATGCTACAGCCAAGTGGAAAATCATCATCATCATCCTTTCAATTTTATTATAGATTTATATAACAATTCATTTTTTATAACTTATCATTTTCCTCTTTCTATTAATGCATGACTAGTGAATTTCTATATCTCCTAATCACAAATATTGCCAGACTCATGGCGGCAATACCAATGCCACCTATAACATCTAGCCCTCATTGCAACATAGGAATGCCAAACTCACTGTTTACATCAATTGGGAGATTTTAATATAACCATTAATCTTTAATGGTATAACTACAGGGGCTTCATATTATATAATATATCATGCTTCATTATACATATTATATCTTTTCATATTTTAGTCAATTTTTACATTATCAAACCAATGCCACTATACTGCCACCCTAATAGTCGTCACCTCAAGGGAGTCGATCGTATTTTAATTAGTCAGGGTTGGTGACGCCCTTGCCAATCTATCTACTAGCTAATACGTAAGTCTCATAATAATAGTCAACAAGAGCGGGATAATCTATCCATCGGTCAATCGATAAATCTCATAGCAAAAGATCAAGAAAGCCATCCCAGTAGGCACCCAAACCTTAGTGCATATTATCTACTTTAGCACAGTGCATCCTTGCTAGGAACCTCGCCAACCTAACAAATTTGTCCCTTTCGGGGCAGAGTGCATCCTTATTAAGAACCTCACCCCCCCTCCAGGCCCATCTCAATATCAAATAAACAAATATCTCCAAACTCAATCAAATAACTATATATCCAAACTTGATCTAATAGCCAAATATCCAATTTACCAAATATCTAAATGGCCAAACCTTATCCAAATAGCCAAATTTAAACCAAACCTAGTTTCCATAATATCCATATTTTCATGTCATTCAGGCATCATACAAATTTCTAATCACCCTACCACCACACAAATCCAAATTGTGCATATGGCATATATTATAATTTCACATTACTCATGCACAATATTTCATACATCTTAGTTAAAATAGTTCAATCATTTAACATGTAACACATAATCAAATTCAATATCAATCAATTTCCAAAATAATTATCCAATTCAATTACATACTACTAGTATGGCAGAAATTCATCTCAAATGTTAATTAACACAATCATATTACAAATGCCAATTCATCATTCTAAATGACAAAACAATAAAATTATTCAATTATGCATAAGCATATCATCCTTCAAAAAGCATGGCTCATGCAAAATAGATAATTAGTTAGTCAACCAAATTTATTCAACCATTGTAGCCAAAGGAATTCAATGATTCTTGTGCAAACCAATTTCACAAACCAAAACTTAATTCAATTACCAACATTCATTTAGGAAACTTTTATAGTTTCATTATTTCAAATTCACATATTCTGTGGAGCAATAACAATTCAAATGCTTAAACAAGATGCATATTAGTATCATCAAACATTCAAACAATATATATGAGCATCACCACGCTTCCTTACACTATTCTAATCATCATAAATATTTGTCATCTCATCTTAATCAAAAATTGAATTAACTCATATTTAGACCATCATTGCATCATTTCTATCAATTCATTAGTGTCACTATTCCCTAACTCATGCCTTTAACATCCAATGACTAGTTCATCAACTCTTATTGGCATGTCATTTTCTGTTTCTTCTAATACCTAATGCCATCATGGCTCTGGGCTTATCTCTTAACTTAAACTTATCACTTAGATAAGTTCACAGGCTCTGATATCACCTGTAATGCCCCATCCTCCCGGGGCTATTACTCCTTTTTACATTGCAAATACACATGATTATACCATGATTTTCTCATTTTCAGAGTGGGCTGCTTTGATACCATTTTCTAATTTACCTAATTTCTAATGGGATGTTTACTAAAATTTGATAGAGTTTTTCATAAAATATCAAGATTAGAACCTGATATACATCATATATCAACATAATAATTGAATTAATAAACATAAAACATGACCCATTTTATCCACAGCTCAAGATCTGTCTTACACCATGATGACACTACACCTTAGGGAAAACATTTCATCTCATCACAATATTATACATCATATTCTAAGACATGTTAGTCTATCTCTTTAATACATCAATTAAAATTTTACACAATTATACCAATTCACATTTATATAATTATATAATGGGATTCTAATCTGGATAATACATCATACAATCCATAAGTCTTCAGTCTCTCTCATAAATCTTTTGCTTGACCTGTCAACTAAAATTATAAACAAGAAGGCATGAGTTTGGGCAACTCATTAAGCAGGCATAAATAATAAACAATAAAATAATCAATTCACAATTTATAAAATTCGATCCAATCATGATCATAGAAGGACCATGTCCTCATTATCCCAATCCAATAATCAGAAGATGACACTCATCTCTTGATTTTGACTAGACAATTAATCCTCAATGAATAGCCATACTACTCAATCATCCATCCAGGATATAACCTCTTCTCAATAAAGAGAACATATGTTCATCAAATTATACTAAATAGGAAATTGCAATCATTCCCATTCAATCAATCCATCTCATTTTGAATTAATCTTAAAGTTTGACATATACAAAGGGATATACTCTGTATCGCACATTATACATTCATTTTGAACTAAAACATCAATTAATTCAATAGAAGGGATACTTATTATCCCATTGATGAGAATGCAAAATGTCATATTTTATTCTCCTAATACTTCATCTTTTGCACCTAATACTTCATCTTTTGCA
>JAYJMB010036957.1:0-33829 GCA_036873735.1 Pouteria campechiana | reverse complement strand
ACTCGACTACCCCACCTTAAAAGTGGGTAGGTCGAGGTGAAACTCAGGGCAAATGCCCACCGTCGCGCCTTGAAAAGAGGGGGCGTGACACATATCCACTTTTCCAAGAGCACACACTCATTGTATCTTGGGTAACACTGCATCCCGTATAATGGAAATAGAATAGTGCTCCCTGCACTCTTCTAGTTTTCAAGAGCTTACCAAGAAACTCACTGGTTTCAAAGATCACTAGCAAACTTGTTGGTTTTCAAGAGATCACCAACAAATCATACAATGTGGTTTTCACGAGCTAACCATAAACTAATTAGTTTCCAAGATCACCAGCAAACTTGTTGGTTTTCTAGAGTTCACCAACAACTCTTGTAGTTTAGAGTTTACTAGAAAACTTTTACACTTTTACATAGTGTTTCTCTCAACCATAGGGGAAGATTTGATCTCTCTTTTAGCTCTATGTAATACGAAAGATTTTTTTGTAATGTAAAGACAATGGCCATAAGGATACGAAGGTTTCAGCTTAAGAATAGATAACAGAAGGTTTAAGCTCTTGGCCATGGGTGGAAGAATTTGTATAAAGTTAAGCTCATTTGAAAAGTATTCCTTCACCGCCTTTGAATCTTTTCACCTTTTTTCTTAAATAGCTTCTTCATACTTTCAACCATTAGAGAAGATGAGCTCCATTGACTACAAAAACAAGAGCAGCATTGAATGAATAAGACCATTTTGAATTTTTTTTGTTGAATCCAGGTCTTTCTGCTTTGCCTCGAGCTGCTGCATCGTTGTTCGGAGAGGAGGATTAGTTGTATTAAAAAGGTGTTCCTTATTTGACCTGTCATAGCTTTGGAAACCTTGTCGTGACTCTTATTACCAAAAATGGTGACTGATATAAGTCTGTACAATGTTAGCACATGTGCAAATGTCATTTGAATGCTAGTCACATAATTGAGTTTTCCTCTAACAAGTCACTGCCTCTCTCTGTATGTGTTTGTCTTTTATTAGCTGTAGATGAATTCCTTATAGGTTTTTCTATTAGTTGAACTTCCATAAGAATGACTTCATCTATTGCAAGTAGCAAATGATCTTTGAATGATGTAGGTGAAGTTGAACTGGTTGAAAGACAAACACTTCTTTGTTCTACCAAAATTCTTCTAGGAGAGTTGTATATTGATCGATCCTTTATGTATGTGCTTGTCTGTTGTAGATAATAGGCTAACTTTGGGTGGCGCTGATGAAGTTGGGCTAATCGATTGACAAACTTTTCCTTCTATATGAATAGATAAAGTGATATATTTTTCCTTTGTTCTTCATTATCTATTGAAGGTGGCAGATGAAGCTTACTTTAACCTGCTCAAATAGATGAAGTATGGGGTCCATCTAATGTAAACATTAGATGAATTTTATTCTTCTTTGTCTTGGACTGCATACTTTGCACGTCGCATTTGTCTATTGTAAGTTGTAGATGATTGTACCTTTATCTATTGAAGTCCCTTTTTGGTCCAAGCATCACTTTGTCTGTTCAGCTTCATTTATGCTCACTATACATCTTCTACTTTGTCTTCTACTTTGACTGATACTTAAACTGTCGTAATAGATGACCTTTAATTTGCAAATGAGGTAAAGTTCTTCAACTGTTCTATACACTTTGAGCAACAAAAGGGGTTTGTTCTTGCAACTTCTTTCTTTTTTCATTCTTGTCTATCTTAGCTTAGCCAAAGTTGCATTCCCTTATCTATTCATATTGCCTTTATCCTCAGACTAATCCATTCTTCTAACTTTGTTGATCAGACAAAGTTTTCTCTTATTTGTGCATGATTGTCTAGGCGGCAATTTCTTCTTTCTTCCTTTGTCTAAGTATTTGATAGAGCTTCTTCTTCTTTCTTTATCTCACACAAACTTTGTCTACTTGGTGTAGATAGTTCAAGTTTCTCAAACAACTTCATGCTCTTCGATCATGGCTTTGTTTTTAACTTCTTTTGTCTTGCATTTGTTTGTTGAAATTTTCTCTTCAAGGTTAACAGATAACGCAAACACATTGTACCACATCTTCAAAGCCTTGTTTTTCTCTCATTACTTTTGTTCGTGGAAGCTTCTCTTAGACAATACAACCTTTCTCGTTGCTTATTTCAAGCCTTTTGTTTTCTTCTTCTTCTTCCAGATTCTCATTAGTTTAACCCCTTCGAAACGTAGCAGATAGTTATGACAGTTTGTTGTAGATGGTCATGATCTTACACTTGAACTTTTCTACACTTGCTACATTGTTAGCTTTCATATTCATCAACATAATGTATTTTATCCTTATATGATTTAATCATATTATAAAGCAAGGATAATATGCATCTCTTATTAAGTGTATAATGTGAAAGCTTAAATAATTATAGTGCTTAGTATGTTTTGACAAATTTATGTAGTAAAGAATAATTAATGTTACGCACACCATAAGGTGAAGACTGTATGCTTGAGTACTTAAACATTCATGATTATGTATTTATGTTAATTAGTGTTTATCAATTTATAATCATACCTATGATTGTTAGAGATTTAAGCATACAAACTTCTAATCTTAATACAAGTTTTGTTATTATCAAAATCATATACAATAATACTAACATAACTTTCATAAATAACCCATCAAGCAATCCCCAGTTTTGACATATTTAGAAGCATTGACTAATTTCAAAAATATAGATTGTTGGGCAGAATATACTAAAAAAATAATTAATGTCCTTCCTCTTTGATCTATCCAACCATCAGCCATGATGGTACATCTTAAAGCCTTCCATTTCTCGTTCATTGCATCAATAACACCTTTAAGTTCTTCAATATTTTTTTTAATATCTTCTCACTCAGTTGATAATATGAAGGTGGTGGAAAACCCACTCCAATTGGCAACATAGCATTCAACATGGATTTGAAATATGGGGAATTAACCACATTGAATGGTATTCAAGTATTAGAAAACCATTTGCCAATTTCCCAATATGCTCGTTCAATTGCATCTTTTCTTACCATAGCACATCTAATTGATGGTTGAACTCCTCCAAATGTTACTTTCACTTTTTTGAATGGAGCCAATGCATCTTTTCTGTTTGAGTTTGGTTTTGTAGATACCACTTCAACATCTTCATCTACAGAATCCAATGATGGAGAGGGACCTCTTTCAAGGATTAGTTGATTCTTTTTCCCTTTTTAATGGGCAATATTCTCAAAATCTGTTTTGACATCCAATTGAACATGAGGAGGGACCTTATTACTTGGTACAACATCTCCTTGAATATTAGCCAAATGTTTTTTCATTCTATATATCCCTCCACCACTAAATACATTCTAACAATAACAACATTTATACCTATTTTTTGTAATCTTCTGCAAATGATTTCATGTTATATCTATTCTTGCCCTAAATGCACTTGTAGGTGTTGAACTACTGCTTGTAGCAAGGTTGTATTAAGCATGGTTGGATTGAGAGGCAGACACATTAAAATAGCAACATATGAAAACACATTAACACAACACCACAACAATCAACAAGCAAAATTACACAACACATTAACAAATTCAATACATGAAAAAAATTTAAATTTAGGCAAGACAACAAGGGGAGAGGGGGAGAGAGAGAGGTGTCCATGGCTGCCTTGGTAGGGGAGAGAGAGAGAGAGAGAGAGAGAGAGAGAGAGATGGGGAGATAGATAGATAGAGAGAGAGATTGAGAGACGGAGAGATAGAGAGAGGGAGGGGGTAGTTGCGGGCCTAGTAGTCGAGCAGGTAGGGAGAGAGAGAGAGGGAGGGGGTAGTTGCGGGCCTGGCAGTCGAGCAGGTAGGGAGAGAGAGAGAGAGAGGGAGAGGGACTTAGACTGAGAGGGAGGGAGAAAGGCGATAGTTGTGGCACATTGAGTAGGCGGGGAGAGACAGAGTGAGAGAGAGAGAGAGGGATGGGAGTGAGAGTTGAGTTACTTGAGATAGTCTACGATGGTGACTCAGCGACGGTAGAAGTTGGAAGCAGAATCGCCGGCAACGAGGGGGATGAGGGAGGCATTGAGGGAGAAGGGGGGATATCAAATGGGGACTTGGCGATAGCGACTCAGTGGGAAGGAGAATCGCTAGCAATGAAGGGGACGAGGGAGGCAATGAGGGAGAAGGGGGAAAATAAAATGGGATTCGAAATGCGAATGCCCTAGTAGGCAGACAGAGAGGGGGCTTTGACTTCTTTCAGGCAAGCATCCACACGCCCATGTTTTTTTAATGAGAAACTCTCAGTTCTTTGGTCCACCAATTCCCAGTTGAGCTAGCTAGTTCTTTTGGTTGGAGCAATTTTTTGAGAGAACCATTGATCAAACACAACTGGATTAGTGCCATGGCCAGTCGCTAGTCTGACTGATCCCATCCGGTTCTCTAAACATTGCTTGAAAAAAACTTATCTGAGTGATGAGCTCATAATCTACCATATTTTAATACCTGGATTCATATGTTTTGGAACTTTATTTGAAATAATTTTATTGATTTCATAACTACATTTGATGAAAGAGTACACTTAATGGAGTTATTTGGATTTTCAGGTAACAAATCATGTCAAGAAGTTGAATGTGCGGGAGTACCACTTTGATGCCATTTCTGGTACCAATTGAGACTGATTTAGGAAAAGTGGTAAACATAAAAGTTGAATTCCTTCACGTTATCTATCCCAAAAATCAAGTATAATTGGATTTAGAGGTCATATGTGGAAGTTATGCCCATAAAACTACAAATATCTCTGAACTTAGTCCAGTTTCAAATCTGCAGAATACGGCATCATTTGTAGTCTAATTTTGGCATATTTTGAGGATGAATTGGGAAACATCTTCAACATGAAAGTTGTATATCTCGAAGTTATCTTTCTAATTCATTAAGAATCAATGATTTAGAGATTGTATGAGGAAGATATTATTGAAATAGTGAATCTATGTCTGGTGGAAAAAGTAGAGTCGTGGCTCCAAAAAGGTAAGTCGCGACTCCAATTTAGGATCATGGTTGACAAAAAATGAGTAGAAAAAATAGAGTCGCAACCCTGGTTTTCTCAGCCATAGCTCCAAGTGGGAAGCAAGATCTAGATTTTGTGAAAAATCTTTAAAAATATGTAAAATGCTTAACCCTAATGGAGGGGATATAAAAATGAGTTTTGGGCACATTTTTGGAGACTTCTTGGCAAGGGTTAGCAGCTAGAAATAGTGGAGAAGAAGAAATATGAGATTTTGAGGGGAGATATACCTTACATTGAGAACAAGCTATCAAAAGAGTAAGAGGGGACAGAGCATTATGTGGAAAAGAGTTTTCCTTGATCCCTTCTTGTTCTTTTTCATTCTTTTTGTTTCTTAATTATGTATAAGACAATGTGCATGGTATTTCTTGATTTCATTATGAGCTAAGCACTTTAATCTGGGGGAAAAATGTAGCTGAATAATGATTATTTAGTTTCATTATATTTAATACATTTCTTTGTTTGTTCATTATCTATGTTGAGTGTTTAATCCGATCTTAATGCTTATGAAAGAATACGAGCCCTTTCAACATGATATATGATTCGATTTAAGGCTGAGAAGCAATAATCAAATTAGATCATGGTTAACCACTATAAGATGATCATGATGATGGAGATATCTATGAAGCTTATGCAATATTACAGGTTTCTTGATCTTAATGAATCTTGATTGGTTTGTGATTTTCACAAAGATATAGGAAATTAGCTAATTAAGATAGGTTGCTATGACTTGAGAAAGAATAGCAATTAATAGAAAGGAATTCGTTGTCAACATAGGAGCAAACACTGATTGCTTAAAATTGATGAAACTAAATATGATTAATCTAGTGAAATCGAAAACCCTAAGATTTTTTAATCATTATCTCTTTATATTTGTCTAGAATCCACATTATTACCAAAGTTCATTAATCTCAATATTTTTTATTTATATTCTTATATCAAAATTTACTCCTTCAAATAGAATTTAGAGTTAGAGTAGTTGGTACTTGGTGTACATACATCCTCGTGGGAATGATATCTCACTCAATCTTTATTACTTATTTGCGACACGTGCACCTGTATTAAGGAAAATCTGCAACACTGAGCAATGTTTAAAAATGGACCATTATGTTTGGAAATGAAGAGTCATGATCAAAGTTAATATTTCAAACTTGAATTGGCATTCAACTTTCAATAGACTTCATTCACCTATGTCTGAAAGTGAATCGCCATGTTCTAAAATGAATCATCATGTCTGAAGTAAGTTTCAGACTTAGATTGGCACAAGTTGCTTTGGTTGAACGGCTTGATCCTAGCTATGTCCGGAATTGAGTTGGCTATGTTTGAAGTTAATATTTCAGACATGCCTATTCAATAATAGTGATGTCCAAGATTTAGCACTTAAGATTTTCGAACTTGAACTTTTTCTCTCTTCAGTCTTCAATAGTGTCCAAGCCTGGATTCTATGTCTAAGTATGGCTTTGCAGTGTCTAGCGTCTTGGCTTCTTATTCAGTAAAGTCCTAATCTAATCTATCTTCAGGATTGGTCACGTGGTATCCAAACTTACTTATTCAATGTCCAACTCTTTGTTGGAGTCTGGAACTTAGATTGTTTTCTTCATTTTGAAGTCTTGTTTCTCTCTGAGTTTTAGCACTTGTCTGAATTATTTTTGTAGTGCTTTGAGACTTACAAAGTTTTTTCATACACTATTCTTCAAAGTTTCAATGTCATTCTTTCTTATTTGAGCATTTACATTTTCTTCCTCATAAACTAGTGGATCTTGTCTCTAACATAGTCTTATATGCGCTATTCATTTATGTTATTTCCTTGATACATTGTTTGTTACTACACACCTAAAAATATTGATCAGTAGTTTAAACTTTCACTCATGTGCTTTTGCTCATCATAAAAGCTTAGCTGGTTAAATATGTCCATCCTCAAAATCAAGCCAAGTAAGGAGGTTTTGTTCAACAATCTCCCTCTTTTTGATGATAAGAAAACATTTGAGTAGATTACCTTTCAAATAGGTCAAATATGAACTTACATGGGAATTAAACAAAGATATATCATATATAGCATAGCTCCCCCTGACTTAATGCAACTTCCCCCTAAGTTAGTACACTGGGTTCTAATCATACAAGCATAAAGATAACATAATATTCTTCTTGAACATACATGATATCTCACTCATAACATAAAGCTTATTCTCCCTATTTGAATATATTTTAATAAACATACAACTTATTCTCCCCCTTTTTTTCATTATCAAAAAGGTACAAGGGAAAGAAAATATATACAAAATAGAATATGCATTAAAATGAAGTACTCAAAATCAATACAAAAAGAATTTCATTTCATTTTATTTCAGTACAAATAGAGATACACTTAAATATATTTCAGTACAAATAGAGTGCTAATCTAATAGTGACAAGGTGTAGAAGGGATAGGATGGATGGAAAAAAGGTGGGATCAGAGAGATTATGGTGGAGTCCAATTATGATCCTTCAAAAAGTTTGGAATCATGCATAGGCATGCTTCCATTACTTTTGGGAAGGTCACATCAGTGGACCCAAAGTTTTGGAAGGGGGAGAAGGGGTTTGCTCCTAGCGTTGCTTCTCCCTTCTAGTCTTTGGCCTTAAAGGATGGTAATTTGGAAAGTCTAGCCTTTAGACTTGCATAAAAATGATCTTTATAATCTCTAAAGAATATGATATTTCTTATAGATAACCATTCAAGCTCCTTATCTTCTTCTTCAGAAACATTACAAAATCTAGCAAATCCAATAAAAGAACTATTTCTAATCCAAAACATCTTAACCACTACTCTATCCACTTTGTTTCCCTTCAATGAATTCTCTTCTACACACATCTCACTTTTTCTATCTTTGCTCATGATCTCTATTACACAGACTGAGTTTTCTCTAGTTTTAACTCTTGCCTTAACAGTGAATGGATGTGGATGAGTTAAATAGACACTGCTGTTAATGGTACGGCAGTTACTAGGGGGTTTCTATGAGGTTCCAACACATTTTCGATGAAATATCTAATAAATTTTAGCTAAAGTTGGTCAAGGGATAAGCATTCCACCAGGAAATGTCTTAATTCTTGTGAGAAAATAAGACTTAGTCTTAGAAATGGGGTTTTAGGAGTTTTAAGAAGATAATCAATAGGACTTCAAATTTTGGATATAGAAAAGATATGGCAAAGTCCAAAATTATAATTACAGACATGGAGGACTATGTCTGAAAATAGAAATTTACAAAGTCTAGAATTGTGATTTCGAATATGAATGGTTGTATGTGGAAATAGGATTTCAAACATGAGATGGATATTATGAAATAAAGTTCATAATGTCCGAGATTGTGTCCTAAAAAGCTATGTCTGAAATGTTCTAGCTAACACAACATACACACATATTTGGCATTCGTAAATTAAAGTAATCATTCAGATCATATGAATACAATCATAAAGTGATGACCAAGAATTTTCATTATGCAAATGGATCTATCACTCCTAATTCACTCCTAATCATACAAAATCTATCCTTTGGGAGTGCTTTATTGAGAATTTCTGCTAATTATCTTTTAGTTGGTATGAATTCTAAATAGACATTATGATTCTAGACATGATCTCTAATGAAACGGTGCCTGATTTCTACATGCTTAGATCTAGAACGCATAACAGAATTCCTAGTCAAATTTATAGCAATAGTATTGTCACATCAAATGGGTGTATCAATAAATTTCAAACCATAGTCACCTAGCGTTGTTTTATCTAGAGAATCTGTGCACAATAACTTCCAGTTACAACATATTCAACCTTAGCAGTTGACAATGTAACAGATGTTTGCTTTTTAGAGAACCATGATATGAGCATGCTTTTAAAAAGCTGACAAATCCCTGAGGTACTCTTATTATCTACTCTATAACCAACAAAATTAGCATCAAAGTACCCAACTAACTCAAAATTTGAACCTTTTGGATACCATAAACCAAGATTTAGAGTGTCTAAGAGATATCTAAAGAGTCTTTTAATAGCAATAAGTTGTGATTCCTTAGGATCTGACTAGAATCTAGCACACATACATACACTAAACATAATAGTTGGCCTGATAGCAGTAAGATACAATAAATATCCTATCATGCTTCTATAAAGTTTTTGACAAATATATTTACCTTTTTCGTCTTTGTCCAATTTGATGGGGGTGCTCATTGGAGTTCCATACCTTCTTCCATCTTCAAGTTTGAATTTATTCAATAGTTTCTTTATGTATTTAGTTTGATGGATGAATATCCCTTCTTTTGTCTGCTTCACTTGTAGTCTTAAAAAGAAGTCCAATTTTCCCATCAATCTCATTTTAAATTCTCCCTGCATTAACATAGAAAACTTTTGACAAAGATTTTCATTAGTAGCTCTAAATGCAATGTCATCAACATAAATTTTTACAGTAAGAATATCATTCATAGCATGCTTAATGAAGAGTGTGGTATCTACTTTACCCCTTTAGAATCTTTTCTTAATCAAAAATCTGCTTATCCTCTCATACCATGCTCTAAGAGCTTGATTCAATCCATAAAGGGATTTCTTAAGTTTCAAGACATGGTTGGGATCATAAGGATCTTCAAACCCAAGGGGTTGTTCCACATAAACCTCTTCATTAATGAAACCATTCAAAAATGCAAATTTGACATCCATTTGGTAAAATTTAAAATTCATAAAAGATGTAAATGTCAACAGAATTTTTATGGCTTCTATCCTAGCAATAGGGGAATATGATTCATCAAAGTCTACTCCTTCTTCTTGATTATACCCATCAACTGCTAATCTTGCCTTGTTCCTCACTACTAAACAAGATTCATCAAGTTTGTTCCTGAAGACCCATTTGGTTCTTATAATAGATTGATGGTCTAGTCTTAAAACTAAATTTCACACACCATTTCTTTTAAATTGGTCCAATTCTTCTTGCATGGCTTAAATACAATTCTCATCTTCTAATATATGGTCTATGCAAGTTAGCTTTATTTGGGAAATGAAGGGAAAATTACTACATATTTGGCGATAAGATGATCTAGTCCTAACTCTATCATACATATCACCAATTACTTGATTTTCAGGATGATCATGCATGAATTTTCAATCTCTAAGAAGAGAAGAACTACCTCCCTCGTTTACCTCACTTGTTGATGATTTAAGTTGTCCGTTCACTGAATCTCTTGCAGTTTTTGTCTGTGTAGTTTGTTTATCTTGATTTTGTAAGCTTATTCTCTCCATGTTTCCTATGAGTCTATCTGCTTCATCATCAAAGTCTTTTGATCTTTTTCAATGGTTAGTAGATTCATCAAGCTTAACATGAACAAACTCTTCTACAGCTCTACTAGTCAAATTATAAATTCTAAATGCTCTGCTAACAATGGAATAGCCAAGGAATATTCCTTCATCAGATTTGTTATTAAATTTACCAAGGTTTTCCTTTCCATTGTTAAGAATATAACATTTATAACCAAAAGTATGGAAAAATGATATGTTAGGCTTCTTGCCATAACATAGCTCAAATAGAGTTTTGTTAAGTATAGTAGGCCTAGTACGGACTCTATTGATAATGAAATAAGTGGTATTCATAGCTTCGGCCCAAAAATATTATGGCAGATCATATTCACTCAACATGGTCCTCATAATTTCTTGTAAGGTTATGTTTTCCTCTCTACTACTCCATTTTGTTGGGGTGTTCTTAGTGCAGAGAAGATTTGAAAGATACCATTATTTTCATAATAGGCTGTGAACTTATGGTCTTCCAACTCTCCACCATGATCACTCCTAATGAAAATAATATGAGAACTTTGTTCATTTTACACACGCTTAGAAAAGATATCAAAGAATAAAAAAGCCTCATCTTTGGATACAAGAAACATTACCCAGGTATATTTACAATAGTTATCAATAATGACATATGCATAATATTTTTTTTTCTAAGACTTCTAGTTCTAGTTGGTCCCACTAAGTCTATATGTAGCAGTTGAAGTGGCTTAGTTGTGTAAAATTCTCTATTTGGCTTGAAAGACTCTTTTATCAAGATTATTATATATGATTTTGATGATAATAAAACTTGTATTAAGATAATTAATATGTGTGCTTAAATCTAACAAATATGTGCATAAGAATAATTATGATTTAATAAATGTTATCTTTAATTGATACATAATCATGAAAATTTAATTATGAAGCACATAATCTTTCTCTTTATAGTGCGCTTAATATTATTGATTATTCATTAATGTATTAATTTATTGAATTATACTAAGCACAATATTCACTTAAGCTTTCACATTATATACTTAAATAGAAATGAATATTATCCTTGCTCTATAATATGATTTAATCACATAAGGATAAAATATATTCTAATAATGGATCTGAAAGCTAACAATGTAGTAAGTGTAGAAAAGTTCTAAGTGTAAGATCATAATCATCTGCAACAAAATACCACACCATTTGCTACATTGCAAAAGGCTTGAATTGATGAAGGTCCTGGAAGTAGAAGAAGAAGGAGAAAGCAGAAGGCTTGAAGATAAGCAACAAGAAATGTTGCATTGTTTAAAGCTTCTATGAACAAAAGCAATGGGAGAAAACAACACTTCAAAGATGTACTACAATGAGCTTGCCTTGTTTGTTAACCTCAAAGAGAAACTTCCACAAACAAATGCAAGACAAAAGCAATTGAAGATGAAGACATGGTCAAAGAGCATAAAGTTGTTCTAGAAACTTGAACTATCTACACCGCCGACTAGATAAGATTTGTCTGAGACAAAGTAAGAAGAAGCAATCTCATCAAACACTCAGAAAAATAAAGAAAGAAGAAACAATTGCCCAAACAATCATGCACAAAATGAAGAAAACTATGTTTGACTAACAAAGTTAGAAGAATATGTTCATCTAAGGACAAAAAGGCAAGATGAATAGAGAAAGGAGTGTAACTTTAGCTGAGCCAAGACAGAAAAATCAAGAATGCAAAATGCAAGAAGTTGCAGAAGCAAATTCTACTGCTCGAAGAATGCAAATCAAATGAAGATCTCAACTTCATCTGTGGATCAAATTCATCTATTACTTACTACAGACAAAGTAACAAACAAAGTGAAAGATGAAGTAGAAACTGCATTGTGGGGATAGACGAAGCTGCACAGACAAAGTGGTTGCTTGGACTAATGAACTTCAACAGACAAAGGCACATTCATCAACTTATTATAGACAAACCTATAGACAAAGTGCAAAATAATTCATCAAAGTAAAACAAAGTTCATCTATCACTTACATCAGATGAATATTATACTTCATCTGTTCAAGCAAGACAAAGAAGAATTCATTTGTCACCTCCAACAAACACATGTAGAACAAAAGAAGAACATCACACTTTGTCTGCTCATGGACAAGGAGAGTTTGTCTACCAACCAGTTCCACTTCGTCTATGCCACCCAAGAGTTTGTCAGACAAAGCATAATTACAAAGGATCGACTAATAGGAAAACATCCTGGAAGAATTCATGCAGACAAAGCAGAGTTTGTCTATCGAACAGTACTACTTCATCTACGTCACTCAAAGTATTCTGCTTTTTAAAACAGATAAATTACTCCTATGAAGGATTCACTAAAAGATAAACTAAAGGGAGAATTCGTCTGCAACTTATGATAAAAAAAACAGATAGAGAGAGGCTATGACTTGTTAGAGGAAAAATTGATTCACTTGACTTGCAACAAATGGCAATCTACATCCGTGCTTTCACAATGCAGACTCACCTCAGTCACCATTTTTAGCAACAAGCAGCATTGCAAGTTTTCAAGTTGTGTCAAGTCAAAATGAGAAAAGATATTTCAGCGATAGCTTATCTTCCTCTTTATAAAAGAACGATGATATAGTAGCTCGAGACAAATCAGAAAGGCCTGGACTTCAATGGTAGAAATTTAAATGGTCTTATTCATTCATTATTGCTCTCATTTCTCCATTCAATGGAACCCATCTTCTCCAACAGTCAAAATTATGAAGAATCTATTTAAGGAAGAAAGATGGAATGATTCAAAGGTGTTGAAGGAATACTTTTCAGATGCGCTTAACCTCATGAAAATCCTTTCACCCATGGCTAGGAGCTTTATCCTTTAGGTATTTCTCCTAGAGCTTAAATCTTTATATTCTTAATGGCCATTATCTTTACATTATGAGAAGATCTTTTTGTATAACTAGAGCCATAAAAGATTTACCTTCACCTGTGCTTCACTATAACACTTTGTAAAAGTGTATAAGTTTTTTGGTAAACTTAAAACCAAAGAGTTGTTGGTGATTTCTAGAAAACCAACAAATTTGCTAGTGATTTTTAAAACCAATGAGTTTCCTGGTGAGCTTGTGAAAACCAAAAGAGTGTTGGGAGCACTATGCATATGCCCCCTGGAGTTGGAATTCTGAAGTGTTGGGAACACTATTTATGCCCCCTAGAGCTCGAATCCAGAAGAGTGCTGGGAGCACTTTAATATTTCTATTATATGGGATATGGTGGAACCCAAGGCACAATGAGTGTGCTCTTGGAAGAGTGGATGTAGGGATGGGGTTCCCAAACTACTATAAAAATTATATTGTTTATGTGTGATTATTTATTTATTTTCTTACACTTTGGTGTTCTATTACTTAGTTTACATTTCATAGCACACAAGTATGAAAAGAAGGAAAATAATCTTGTAGAAGACAAGCAAGAAATTTTTATAAACCCAATTTACCCCTTCCCACTTGGGTTAAGCCATCCTATGGGAGCCAACATCTTTTGCATACTTTTCTCTCATGCAAGGGTCACATAACTATCCTTTGTCAAATTTCAATTCGGGTATGCCAACTATAAGATCCTTTCGATATAGTCTTTCTATCATATCTTTTTGGAGTTCCCAATCTTCTATGCCATAGTAGGAACTCATCGTGACTAAGAAGACACTTAGCTTGGATATCAATCAAGTCTACTATATACACATTTCCATGCCTTTTGCTTAGAACTATAATTGAGTCATGCTGATCTAGGACTGAATAAATATGAGATTTAAACATAAACTTGTAACCACTATCACAAAACTGATTAATCTCAGAAGGTTATGCTTTAATCCCTCAATTAAAAGAACATTTGAAATAATAGTAGAATGTGGTTAGCCGACCTTAATAATCCCAACCACTCTACCTTTCTCATTGTCTCCGAAGGTTACTATTCCACCATGTTTCTCTATCAGTTTAGTGAACAACTCCTTCTCCTTTGTCATATGTCTTCAGAAACCATTGTCAATGTACCATATATTGCTTCTTATAGCTCTTAGACACACCTGTAATGACAAGGTCAGGCTTTAATCTTTGATAACCATTTGGGAATAGGTCCAGGTGGGTTAGTGGTAGCAAATTTTAATACCCATTGCTTCTTAGGTGCCAATACTCTAATGTTAGGAGATTAAATTGAATTTACTACCTTCACAACTGTCTTAAGAACCCAAACCATGGTTTGTTTGGCAAAACTATAGTTCTTTTTCTTATGTTGTTGACCACCTTTACTCTTTGATTTCATTGTAAATAAGGTGGAGGTTAAGGTCTATCTTAGGGCATTTTTTTCTGCCTTAACCTACTCAAGTTCTTGAATGGTGCATTGATCACTCTTGAGATTGTTGTTTTTATCTTTCAACTTGGAGTATTCATTGGTTACTTTCAACATCTCCTTCTTTATCTCATTGTATTTGGCTTTTAAAGCCTTGAAATCAACATACAAACTTTCTAATTCATCAAGAAAACTTTGAGATTCAAATTCAGAAGTTACTTCATCTTCATGGATGGCCATGAAGCTGATTTCAGTGTGATATTCTCCTTGATCTCCTTTTGTAGGTGATAGTCTTTTGAATTTTGCTTCTTGTTCATCATCACTATCACTTGAGCTTTCATATAGTATGCTATCTAAAGCTTCCCAAGCAGCATATGCCTTTTTTTTCTTTTTGAATTTTTTATTATGGTTGTTATTCTTCTTATCATTTTAATTATTAATCTCTTTTATTGTTGCTTCCCTTGCTTTTTCTCAGGTTCTTGACAATCGAATCACATGTGGCTAGGCTTGCCATAGTTATAGCAAGTGGGGACATCTTTTCTCTTCTCTGTGTTTTTGAAATTTCTGGAATTAGTTCCAATTTTCCTCTTGAACATGGCTCTAAATCTTCAGCTCAGCATCATCATGTCATCATCATTTTTAGCTCCATTTATTAAAGCTTCACTTTGTGAGTCATCATCTGACAGCTCTTAGTGCTATTGATTTCTTTTCTTTCAGTTCTTCTAGAGCTCTCAACTTCATTAGAAATTCATGGGTCATGAGTGAACCCATAATCTCTTCAACTTTCATTTTGTCCAAGTCTCTTGCATCCTGGATAGCTATGACCTTTGCCATCCAATACCTTGGCAAAGATCTTAGAATCTTCTTCATTATTTTACGTTCTTTATATTTTTCTCCAAGACCTTTTAACCCGTTGGTGATCTTTTGAAATCTTTCAAACATTTCTAATATTGTTTCATTATCCTGCATATGGAAGGCTTCATATTCTTACACAAGTATATTAATTTTGGTCAACTTTCATCTTATCCCAAATCTCCTTTGCTGAGTCACACGCAGAAATCTTTTTGAACTTAGAAAGCAATAATGCATAGTAGAGGCTATTCTTAATTTTAGCATCTCTGTACCAATACAATGTCTTCAATGGTATATTTATCTTCTGTGTTCATGATAATCTTGCCATCTTTAATGATTTACCATAGCTTATAGTTAGTGGCTATCAAAAATTTTTGCATACGCATCTTCCAATACCCATAATTGATGCCATCTAATAATAGGGGTCTAGTTTACTATCCTTTTGTCATGGTGTTGTGGAATTTGTTGGCCATAGGGATCACTTCAAGAAGTTAAAGTAACTAGTAATCAAGAATAACTATTGAAGCCCACTCTAATACCAGTTATTGGTCCTGATCTAAGGTAGATCAAGAGGGGGGGTGAATTGAACTTTCAAAATTTTAGCCAATATAAAATCAAGGCACTGAAAAGAGTAAGGAATCAATCATGTAACACAAAGGACATAGGTCTTTTTATAGAGGTTTGGCCCACAACACAATACATACTCCTCTTCGCTGAGTCAGCATTGTTGCACTCAGGCTCCACTAAACATCTGTTGGTTTAACAATTCACCAGTAACTTACACACATTGGTTTCCAAGCTCACCAAAAAACTTTCATATGTTGATTTCCAAGCTCACCAACAAACTTTCACATGTTGGTTTCTAAGCTCACCAATAAACTTTTATACATTGGTTTTCAAAACTCACCAACAAACTTATACAACTGTTGGTTTTCAAAGCTCACCAACAACTTATACATGTTGGTTTCTAAGCTAACTAATAAACTTATACACATTGGTTTTCAAAGCTCACCAACAAACTTATACCAGATTAGAAAGCCCCTTGCTTTTTTTTCCCAATCTACAATAAGAAATGCCTCTTATATAGGCTAAGTTTGTACACAATTAAATATAGTGGAAATAAATGTATTGCAACAAATACAAAGTAATAGACTCTCTTAAGCTATCGCAAAGAATGTTCTTTGAATGCAAATCAACATTTTTACACAGTGGAGTTTGGAAGAAAACTTTATGTCTGAGAGTAAACGCTCTTGTTTGCTTCTCAAATTTTTGAACTAATGTAACATTTTGGAACGGGGTCTCTTTACTCCTTTCATAACTAGATTCAAAGTTTGCCCATTGAAGAAGATAATTTTATTAAATGTGAGTGAATCGATAAGATTTTCTGCCCATTGAAGCTCCCTCACAGGTTTTCATGCTTGAAGTCTATTTAGCCATGTCAAAGTTTAGTTTCTATGCCCAGAGTTAAGATCTTAAACTAGCTTGAATCATTCAACTTAAAACAAACTTCTCTAAGCTATGTCCAAAAATGAACCATAATGTCCAAAAATGAATAGCCATGACTAAAGTTAATATTTCAGACTTGGGCTAGCATTCATCTTGCAAGAGACTTCATTCACCTATGTTTGAAAGTGAATCGCTATATCCAGAAATGAATTGCCATGTCCAAAGTTAAGTTTTTAGACTTGGAATGGTGCAAGTTACACTTGGTCAAATGGCTTGATCCTAGCTATGTCCGGAAGTGAGTTGTCTATGTCTAAAATTAATATTTCAGACATGCCTCTTTAGTAATAGTGATGTTCAGGATTTAGCATTTGGTATTTTCAGACTTGGACTTCTTGACATACTTGGTTTTTCTCTTCAGTCTTTAATAGTGTCTGAGTCTGGGTTCTATGTCTAAGTATGGCTTTGCAATATCCAATATCTTACCTTCTTGTTCAACAATGTCTTAATCTGATTCTATTTCCCTGATTGGTCATACGATGTCTGAACTTACTTCTTCAATGTCTAACTCTTTGCTTGAGTCTGAAACTATGATTGTTGTCTTCATTTTGAAGCCTTGTTTCTGTTTAAGTTTAGGCACTTGTCTGAATTACTTTTGTAGTGCTTTGAGACATATTTAGAAGTTATTTCACACACTATTCTTCAAATCTTTAGTGTGATTCTTTCTTATTTGAGCATTTACCCTTTCTTTCTCATAAACTAGTGGATCTTGTCTCTGATATAGTCTTGTATGCACCATCCACTTTTGTTTACCTGACACATTATTCGTTACTGCACACTCGGAAAATATTGATTAGTAGCTTAAACTTTCACTCATATGCTTTTGCTCATCATCAAAACTTAGCTGGTTAAATATGTTCATCATAAAAATTAAGCTAATTAAAGAGGTTTGTTTCAACATATTGTTAGTAATTCTAAGGACTCTAATTACATGGTTTATAAATTCTTGTTTTCTCACTCGTTTTCTCATTCTTTGATCTGAGTAGGTCAACAAAAAATAGAATCCTAGTAGCCCAACGAAAATGAGGTAATTTGCATCAAGTATTCCATTGCTTCAACAAGAGAATTGCAAAGTCACCGAAAGTCTTAACCCATTATTGAGTTTTGATTTTCTCAAAAGCATCAGCAAGCTCCCCACAACCCAGTGACTTTGTAGAAGACTTCTTCAAAACCTCTTGTTTCACAATAAGTTGCCCGCCTGATGAAGTGGGTCGGTCCCATTCAACTCACAGTTCCATAAGGTTAATGCAAGCTCCTGCATAAAAATCACTACCACATGATAATCGAGGAGATTCTTATCATCACCATCACTGTAGTAGCAAACCTCCCATCTCTTGCTGCCACTCTACTTTATATTTGGAATGAGATGGACAATCGAGAATAATCGGAGAAACTCATCTTTTATACCCTATCTACTTTTTATGCTTTCATAGCTTTTATTGCCCTCATCCAACTCTTTAGGATACAATTAAGAGTACCAGAGTTTGGTTGGATAACTCAAAAGGTGTTCCATCTAATGAATTTTGTTATGAATGGATTATGTGTTATTATCTTAGGACTCTACAAGAAAATATACCACTAAGAAATAAGCACTCTAATAGACAGTCTTAGACCTGCATCTTTTGCAATCAATGGAGTTGTGTAGTTCTTGCAGAGAAAAGAGAGGAAATCATCCGACTAAGCACATGGACTACACCTAGCCATGCAATCACTGACCTAACCTCCACTATACAAAAATTATGATCAAACATGGCACCACTTCTCCTTAATTTCTTTTATGCCATGTGCAGCTTTGTAACAAGAGAAATTATTTATATTTGTGGAGAAAACTAAGCTTTCTAGACTAGAGCAGCTAAACATGTTGATATTTTTTATCTTTATTGATTTTAATTTTTTAAGCATAATGAATTAAGACCAGAGCCAACATTTATTCATGGACATTAACTAATATTTTTATACGTGTGTGTGTCATTCATGGAGGATTTACAAGTGTTGATATTTATTTATTTTCCCAGTTTATTTATTTATTCATGATTCACAAATAGTTTGACATTAGCTAATATTTGTCAAAATTAGTAATGGCATGATTTTATATGTGATAAAATATTACCTACCTATTTATTCACGACATTAGCTGATATACGTGTTGCCTTGATGTTGATAATGAAGCTCTATTTTTAAACCACCCTTTAACATTTAATCTTGCTGGACATCATGAATGGAGGGATTGAGTTGATAAATGCATGGTAACTAATCATTTATCTACTTATATTTTCACCACTCCATTATGAATTTTACCAGATTGGGTTGTCAATTTCCCCATTAATTTTGACTGTGATTGATGGAATTTTAGAATTTATAAGGTTGGCAAGAAAGGACCAGAATTAATTAAGAGATTAATTTAGAATTAAACTAGAAATTTCTTTATTTCTTTCCATGGAAATGTTTATACCCTCAATACGATGTCTATTGATTGATAACTATACACAACTGTTATGAAAAATCAAATTGATTCTTACCTTGTCTTGTTTTCCATGCCTTTGCCTCTTTCATGTTCTCATTGCCAATACTTGCAATTATATTGTAGAATCCCAACCACCTTATGTTGTGGTCTAGATAATGTTAGCCTATCAAATTGTGCAAAAAAATGTCCAAATCACTCAATACTAAGGTTGCACATTCCAAATTTCATGGATTAATTTGTCAACTGCAACACACCTTCCATGCTAGGCAATTTACTTTTGAACAAGACTCCAATTGATGGCCATAAATTCTTCTTTCCCTTTACCACATCATGTTTTCGATAGCAAACACCTTATTTGATGCAGCACTTTTAGTCTTTAATTTTGTGATTTATGCATAAGACTGTAATCAAGCAACTCTTAATTAGAAGATGTTTGGTATCTTTCCACATTAGGTTAGTTCTAAGTTAGCAAAATAGTGGATTCCCTTAGAAAGGTTGAAAATAGGCATGTGTTGTTTTAAAAATGTTGAAAACTATGCAAGCATTAAACTACACTTACTAATAATTATACATAACAATTAGAAATTACTTACTTATGCATTCATGCATTAAATTATGCATATAGAATGGTTTTTTGGTTGTGGGCAAAGGTAGTATTTCTAACATTGCAGGATGTTGTGAGAGGCAAATTCGATATTTCTAACATTACAGGATGTCATGGGAACAGATTCAGTATTTCTAATATCATAGGATGTCGAAGAAGCAGATCCGTTGTTTCTAAAATGCAAATTGTCACAAAAAGGTAGATCCAATATTTTTCTAAATATTACAGGATGCTAGGAATGGCAGAACTGGAATTTCTAGAATTACAAGTTGCCATGAAGGATGGTCCGGTATTCCTAAAATTATAGGTCACCATGAAAGGAAGATTCAAAATTTCTAAAAATGTTGCATATCATTTGAGATGATTGCTTTGCTTCTGAGATTGCAGGATGCTGCAAAAGGCAAATCTGGTGTTTCTGAAATTGCATTATATATTCCTAAGTAGTGGATCTAGTTTTTCTAAAATTGCATTATATATATTCCTGAGTAGCGGATTCAGCATTTCTAAAATTGCATTATATTTCTCAGTGTTGGATCTGGTATTTCTAAAATTAGATTATTTATTCTTGAGTGGTAGATCCAGTGTTTCTAAGATTGTGTTATATGTTCCTGAGAGGCTGATCCGATATTTCTAAAATTATATTATATATTCTTGAGTGGCAGATCTAGTATTTCTAATATTACATTATATGTTCTTGAGGAGCAGATCCGGTATTTCTGAAATTGAATTATATATTCCTGAGTAGCGGATCTGGCGTTTCTAAAATTGTATTATATATTCCTGAGTAGCAAATCTAGTATTTTTGAAATTGCCTTATATATTCTTAAGTTGTAGATTCGATGTTTTTGAAATTGCGTTATATGTTCTTGAGAGGCAAATCCGATATTTCTGAAATTGCCTTATATATTCCTAACAGGCGAATCCAATGTCTTTGAATTTGCATTATATGTTCCTGAGTGGCAAATCCAGTATTTCTAAATTTGCATTACATGTTCTTAAGTGGAGGATCCGGTATTTCTAAATTTGCACTATATATTCTCAAGAGGCAAATCCGGTATTTCTAAATTTGCATTATATATTCTCAAGAGGTAGATCTAGTATTTCTGAATTTGCATTAGATGTTCCCGAGAGGTGGATCCGATGTTTCTAAAATTGCATTATATATTCTTGAGAGGCAGATCTGGTTTTTTTTTTAAATTTTAGGTTGTCATGAAAGGTGGATCCAATATTTCTAAAATTATAAGATACTACAAAAGGTGGATACGATATTTTTAAAATTACAAGATACCACAAAAGGTGGATCCAATATTTCTATGATTGTGGGTTGCCACAAAAGGCAGATCTAGTATTATTCATTTATTATTTTAAACCAATAAATCAAGATATCCATGTGCTATCCAATTTATTTACCCTTTTATATGGTTACATGGATGTTGTTCAATCTATGCTTATTCACGACTTTGAATTTTTGAAGCTAAAAATACTTATTGAAAATATTGATTATACAATAGCTTTCATTAAAAATTTTAGATTACATATAAGCATATTAAATGTGATGATATACAATGTTTTAGCCACTCATCTTCAACAAGATCAACAACAAGGCCCCAAACACCAAGTCTTGTCAACTACAAAGTCAATGGAAGAAATATCACAAAAGCTTGAACATCTGAGGATGCATTATCAATAAAATTCTCCCTAACTCATTATGTATCAATTAAATATTAGTCTTTTTACTAAATTATCCTATTCTATTATTACTCTTTCTAATAGAATTTAGAGCAGGACACAAAGATGTGGCACACTTGTCAGAGTCGTCATGTTCTGGCTCTGCGGACCTGAAGGACTTAATCTCTAAAGTCATCAAGTTCTGGTTCTCTAAAGCCAAAGGGCATACTCTCTAAAGTTGTTAAGTTTTGGCTTTTCAGAGCTAAAGGGAACACGCTCCACAGTCGCCAAGATTTGTGACTCTCAGGAGTCAAAGGGCGCACTCTCCATAGTCGCTAAGTTTTTTGGCTCTCTAGAGCCAAAGTATGAACTCTCCGGGTTTGTCAATTTGTGGCTTTGCAGAGCCATTGCATTTATGCCTTGTAAGAGAATGGATATGTCAGGTTCACAAGCCATTTATGAAAAAGAATAGTTCAATGGAGCTAAAAGCAAGCAGTGAAGTAAGCACAAATAAAGAAATATGCAGAAGAATCTAAACATGCACAGAAGATCAAGCAAATGAGAAGACGGGTTCTATCATGTCTCCTCAAGGTCCTCGAGAGGGGACTAGTGTTAGAGAACTCTAACACAGACACCCATTGTCCAGCTGGCACCATATCACATCAAATCCTAATCCTAACAGGATACCTCTTTTAGCTACTATGTGGTCCCGCGAGATAAGGACTAGGGATGCATATTTCCCTAGAATCCTCCCCTAGATAGGAATCTTTATCCCATTTGTGTATAGATTATGTATATCCCTACATGTGTATATCACTCACAATCAGGTATGCACTCCATGAACACAAGCTCTTGTTACTAGCCTAAACCCTCTAAAACAGTCTCGTTTACTGACTTGAGCATTGGAGTGTTTAAGCTAGGAACACCCTCTAACTCTTTTCTAGTTTTGCAGGACTCTCAGCGGTATTCTCTAAGGAGCCACATTAGCACTCCATTTGGGAAGATCCCAAACCCCACCCATCATTTTTTTCCTAGAAAAATAGTGTAGGATGTAACCCTGGAGCATGTTCTAAAAATTTTCCAACATCTATACATTAATTAAAAATAAATAAAATTTCCCAACTGAGTAAATATATATAGGTATAGCACATAGATTATAGTCGAATGGACATGGGAGAAATATCTTTTGTAAAAATATAATTTTAACAATGACTAGTCAACTCATACTATTTTATTTTTATTAATGTTAGTAAAAAATAAATATACATATAAAACAATAGTTATAGAAGAGAATTGTTGTCAAGACATATAGATATAGATGAACTTACTAGAGGAAAATGATTAGCCAACTCCATTAAATTTTCTAATGTCCTACCAACGGGGGAAAAATATACAATATAATATTTTGGCATTTCACATAGGTATAGCACCATTTCAAGAATTCAAAAGGCATGAAAAAGTTACTTAGCTCCCCATTAAGCCCAAGCAACCCACTGAAATGGTCTTCTTAATTTCTGTATGCTTTTCAATTTCTAAGAAAATCAACTAGCTCTGGAAAAGGTAAAAACACTTGAGTATAGGGATGAGGTCAAGTCCATCATTTTTTTTTCCTAGAAAAATAGTGTAGCATGTAACCCTGGAGCATGGTTTGATAAATTTACTAGTATCTATACATTAATTAAATAAATAAAGTTTCCTAATTGAGTATATATATATATAAGTATAGCACACAAATTATAGTCGAATGGGCCTGGGATAAATATTTTTTGTAGAAGTATAATTTTAACAATAACTAGATAACTCATCTTATTTTATATTTTTATTAAGGTTAGTAAAATAAATAAATATACATATAAAATAATAGGTATAGAGGAGAATAATTATCATATAGATGAGCCAATATTTTTCTTCAAATGAACTTAATGGTGGAAAATGATTGTGTAAGTCTATTAAATTTTATAATGTTCTACGAACAGGGTAAAAAAGATATAATATAACTTTTTAGCATTATACATAGATATAAAACCATTTTAAGAATTCAAAAGGCTTCAAAAAATTACATAGCTCCTAACTAAGCCTAATCAACCCATTGAAATGATTTTCTTAATTTTTGTATGCTTTTCAATTTCTAAGAAAAACAAATCACTATGGAAAAGGTAAAAATACTTGAGTGTAGGGGAAAAGGTAAAAATACTTGAGTGTAGGGGAAAAGGTAAAAATACTTGAGTATAGGGATGAGGTCAAGAGTGATTACCCATCATTTTTTTTCTTAGAAAAATAGTGTAGGATATAACCCTGGAGCATGTTTCTAAAAAATTTTGAGTATCTATACATTAATTAAAAAAATAAATTTCCTAACTGAGTAAATATATATATAGGTATAGCACACAGATTATAGTTGAATGGGCATGGGAGAAATGCCTTTTGTAAAAATATAATTTTAACAATGACTAGTCAACTCACACTATTTTTTATTTTTATTAATGTTAGTAAAAAATAAATATACATATAAAATAACAAGTATAGAAGAGAATAGTTATCAAGCCATATAGATATAGATGAACCAATAATTTTCTTAAGATGAACTTTCTGGTAGAATAGGATTCACCAACTCCATTAAATTTTCTAATGTCCTACCAACAGGGAAAAAATATATAATAAAATGTTTTGGCATTATACATAGGTATAGCAACATTTAAAAGAATTCAAAAGGCATGAAAAAAATACTTAGCTTCCTACTAAGCCTAAGTAACCCATTGAAATGGTTTTCTTAAAATTTGTATGCTTTTCAATTTCTAAGAAAAGTAAAAGGCTCTGGAAAAGGTAAAAATACTTGAGTATAGGAATGATATTGAGGGTAACCATCACTCCCCACCTAGGGCCCTATGTGTTTTCCCATGTCCCTATAATTTTTCCATTTTTAAAGAAAATATCCTATCAAAAATATAACAGAGTCTACCCTGAAATATATATATTTACACCTGGCATACATTAATCATATAAAACTGAAAATTTTCTAACTGTAGAATAATAACATTAACCACAAAACTCACACCCACACCCATAGTTACCTACCCAAGATCGGAACCAAATCATGATGGCTATATTTATCCTTGAAATCATACCATTCCATCCACAATATCATAAATAGTTACTATGACATGCCATTACATTCATTTACATCATTTGGATTCATTCATACAGTATACAATATTTGGATCAAATACAATGACTCCTACATTAAGGGATTCCAATACCAATTTATCATACCATCCAAAATGTCTTCAAGTTTGCTCACTAGTCCGAACCCACAATTGGGATTCTTTACCTCACCTATCAGCTAAAAACATAAAATAAGAGGATGTGGGGTGAACTCAGTAAGTAGGTAAAGATATAAAATCATAGTAAAACCATAATCTGTTAGAAACAGCATGTTCTAACCTAGAACATGAATAAAATATGACAATGCATCACATCACATATGTATCCTTATGAGTCTCAAGTCCTCAAATTTCTATACTAAAACCTATGTCATTCAAGTGTATCATATGCCAAACCATATACATTCATAGTAAATATCATAATTGTGTCATCTTGGCACATTATATCCTGATTAGACTACACTGAACACATCATAACACAATCATGACTTCTGGGATATTCACAATCCCTAATCATTCACATGCTTATATATATAACAAGCATGGGGTATTCTCATCCCCTTCACCTAGACATCCATACATAAGAATAATTCTCATTATATACGAAGACATGGGATACTCTCATGTAGATTCCCATAAGATGGCTTAACCCAAGAGGGGAGGGGTGAATTTGGTAAATAAAATTTTTTTACTTAACCCTTGTTGAATCCTTTTCCTCTTTTTGTGCTTGTGTGTGGTGTAATGTAAAATGAATGATAGAAATAATAAAATATATGAAGAATAAAATAGATGAGCAAACACACATACACAGACAAGATGATTTTTATCGTGGTTTAGGACCCCGTCCCTACATCTATTCTTCCAAGAGCACACACTCATTGTGCCTTGGGTTCTACTATATCCCATATAATAGAAATACAATAGTGCTCCCAGCACTCTTCTAGTTTTCATGAGCTTAACGGGAAACTCTTTGGTTTAAAAGATCACCAGCAAACTTGTTAGTTTTCTGGAGCTCACCAACAACTCATATAATGTGGTCTTCACGAGCTTACAATGAACTTACTAGTTTCAAAGATCACCAGCAAACCTGTTGGTTTTCTAGAGCTCACCAACAATTCTCTATTTTCAAGTCTACTAGAAAACTTATATACTTTTACATAGTATTTCTCTCAAGCACAAGGGAAGATTTGATCTCTCTTTTTGCTCTATGTAATACAAAATATCTTCCCATAATGTAAAGACAACGGCCATAATGATAAAAAGGTTTAAGCTCAATGATAGATAACCAAAGTTTAAACTCTTGGCCATGGGTGGAAGGATTTGCATAAGTTTAAGTGCATCTAAAAAGTATTACTTCACGACCTTTGAATTGTCCCACCTTTTCTCCTTAAATAGCTTCTTCATAGTTTCGACCATTGGAGAAGATGGGTTCCATTGAATGCAGAAATGAGAGCAACATTAAATTGAATAAGACTATTTGAATTTTCTATCATTGAAGTCCAGGCCTTTCTAATTTATCTTGAGCTGCTACATCCCCGTTTAGAGATGAGGATGAGCTGTGTTAAAAGGTGTTCCTCATTTGACTCATCACAGCCTTGAAAAACATCCAACATTACTTACTGTCGAAAATGGTGACTAATATAAGTCTACACAATGACGGCTCCAGTGCAGATGCCATTTATATGCTTAATCACATAAATCAATTTTCCTTTAACAAGTCATAGTCTCTCTCTGTCTGCATTTGTCTACCATAAGTTGTAAATGAATTCTTCATAGGTTTGTTTATCAGTTGAACTTCCATAAGAATGATTTTGTCTATAGTAAATAGTAGACAAACTTTGAATGGTGTAGATGAAGTTGAACTAACTGATAGACAAACTCTTCTTTGTCTACCAAAATTTCTCCAGGATATTTGTTTGTTGTTCGATCCTTCGTGTATGTGCTTTGTATGTTATAGATAACAGACCATCTCTTGGTGGTGCTGACGAAGTTAGGTAAATCGATTGATAAACTTCTTCTTCAATAAGAACAGATAAAGTGAGATGTTCTTCCTTTATTCTTCACTGTCTGTTTGGGTTGGCAGATGAAGTTTGCTAATTCTTGTACTAATAGATGAAATATGGTTTTCTTCTTTTGTTCCTCATTGTCTGTTGAAGGTGCCAGACAAAGCTTACATTAACTTGCTAGAACAAACGAATTTTGGCATTCATCCGATGTAAGTAATAGATGAATTATGTTCTGCTTTGTTTGTTGTAAGTTGTAGATGATCGTGCCTTTGTCTGTTGAGGCCCATTTTGATCTAAGTAGCACTTTGTCTATTCAGCTTTGTTTATCCTCACTATGCAGCTTTTACTTCATCTTCTGCTTTCGTTGATGCTTTGTCTATCATGAGTAACAGATGAACTTTTGATCCACAAATGAAGTGAAGTTCTTTAACTATTCTGCATACTTCAAGTAATAGAAGGAGTTTGTTCTTGCAAATTCCTTGGTTCTTCAATCTTGATTTGTTTATCTTGGCTCAGTTGAAGTTGCACTCCCTTATCTATTCATATTGCCTTTCTGTCCTCAAACTAATCCATTCTTCTACCTTTGTGCATGATTGTTTGAGTAGTAATTTCTTCTTTCTCCCTTTGTCTGAGCATTTGATGAAACTTCTCCTTCTTTCTTTATCTCAGACAAGTTTTCTTTGGTCAATATATATATATATCAAGTTTCTCAAATAGCTTTATGCTTCTTTGACCATGGCTTCATCTTCAACTTCTTTATCTTGCATTTGTCTGTTGAAGTTTTCTCTTTGAGATTAATAGACAACATAAACTCATTGTAGCTCATCTTCGAAGCTGTGTTTGTCTCCCATTGCTTTTGTTCGTGGAAGCTTCTCCTAGACAACTGCAACCTTTCTTATTGCTTGTCTTCTGATTTCTTCTTCTTCCACAATTTTCATCAGTTCAGCTCCTTTGTAACATAGCAGATAATTATGGTAATTTGTTTACAGACAATCATGCTCCTGCACTTGAACTTATTTGCACTTATTATGTTATTAGCTTTCATATATATAATATCAGGATGTATTTTATCTTCATGTGATTGTATGATTTTGTAAAGCAAAGATAATACATTTTCATTAAATGCATAATATGAAAGCTGAAGTAATTATGGTGCATTGTATTTATCTAGCAAATTTATGCGGTAAAGGTTAATTAATGATTATTGTGTGCCTACCATAAAGTTAGGAATGTATGTTTGTATAATTAATCATTCATGATTATGTGTTTATGTTAATTAATGTTTATTAGTTCATAACCATATGATCATTAGAGATTTAAGCATATAAGTTTTGTTATCATCAAAATCATATACAATAGTGCTGACATTCTCTCCCTTTTTTATGATAATAAAACTTTGAGGACTTATAAAAATTAGAATTTTTCTTTTATTTTCTCCCTAAATAGCTGACTTATATAATCTTATGGGTTTGACTCTTTTATCACTGTCCTAATTTTAACTCTCACAAGTCTCTCACACATAATTTCTCTCCCCCTTTTTGTCATAATAAAAAGATTTGATCCTATTTGTTCACATTTCTTTATCTCCTTTTTAATTTTATTTCACTCCACTTAATTATATTTATCATTTTGTTTATATAATATTTCTTTGAGTTCTTACCCCCTATTTTATTGAGCCTTAGAATATGTTTTATTGTTTGTATATTTAATAATTTTCTCTTTCATGAATTGATTTACAATAACAACCAAATTGATTAGATTAAGGACAATATTAAATATATTCTGAGTATTTTGATAATTAAACATTTTTATTATTTCAAGAAGCATATTTATAACAAGTAATAATTAGATATTTATCAATTAAGCATGTGTTGTTTATCAAAATCATATTAATTATGTTGAATGCAAATGTAGTGACAATGCATGGTTTACTATTAATGTGCGACTTCTTTTAATTAATGGTTGTCTGTCATTATTATCAGGGGTGATGGTTGAGAGTTATTAATGGAGGAGTTGATAGATTACTTGGGAAGCAGAGAAGTTTTCATCTTTCTCTTTTCTTGTGCAAAGGGAATAGGAAGAGACAACTCTTCAATGCTTACCAAGCCAACCATGGCATATTCTAGTTCTTCTATGAAGTTTACTCAAGGTGAGAATGATGATGCTACTTTTAACACTGTAGAAAGATTTTTGGTTCTTTAGGATAAGATTAAACAGCTAAAGGTTGACTTGGCTTCTGTTAGGGAGAGTAATTTTTATTTTCCTTGTCTCTTAACTAAGAACTCCTTGGCTTATATGGAGGCCATAGAGTGTATTAAAGATTTGGAGACAGAGTTAGCCAGAGCTCACCAAAGAGTTAAAGAGTTGGAAGCAGTTGTTGATCTTTAGCTAATTAAATGTTTTTGCTTTTTGATCTAAACTTTTTATATGTAATATTACAACTCTTTATACTTACATTTATGATTTGACATATTCTGGTCTTTTATGAATTTAAGTTTAGTGATTTATATTGTTTATAGAATCGTTCTCATAGTTGGTTAAATATTGGATGTATATCTTTTATTATTTTATTTATTGTTGTTTAACAGTGATAACGCATGATCCTATTTTGTCCTATTTGGGTCTCTAGAAATGTGAAGATCTATTTCTTGTTTAAGTTATTAATTAGGTGATTATTTCTATAAAATTTATGTGTCTTTGAAAAATGGTTATGACCCTTGTATTCTATGATATTTAGTTGGATAGACAATATATAAGGTTAACATTTGGGCAACAATGGAGCGAGAGATAAATGAGGGAAATAATCAGATTCATTTTTTTCGAAGAGGAGGTGAGATAGTTGAAGAAAGAATTAAAGTCTACTAAGAAGATAAATGTCTTTACAGATCTTCTTTTGACTGACCGGTGTATAATTTATGGACAGATTATGGATAGAATTAAGGCTTTGGAGAAGGAACTATCTGAGATTTAGGACAGAATAACAGAGTTGTTAGTAGTTATTGAAGTTTTAAAAGAGTAACTATTTTGAATTTTCTTTGTTAAATGTTTTAAACTTATTGGTGGCTATTAATATTTTAAAAAGGTAGAAGTTTTTGGATGTTTAGATGTTCATGAAATTTTGTTAATATTAAAGATTCTATTTGTGTTTTATGATTGTTATCTTTATGAGGCTTTTTTTTTTACTTTTCAATTTTGGTTCATTATGTGAGATTAAGCCAATAAGCATAATTACAAGAGGAATGACTAGGATTGGAATTCCTATTCGAGACCTTAAACTGTGAGTTTCCCAAACAGGATTGACTATGCCTTAGGACTATAATGATGTTAGAGTTTTGATCATTTTAAGGTTTATTAAGATTTTTGACATGATTTAGCTCAATGTCGTAAGCTCAACTTAATTCAAATTCAAGACAATTCATTTAGAGGCATCTAGAGTATATAACAATGAAAAAGTATAATCAAGTTTGACAACTTATCTCTTTTGATGCTTCCTTTCATATATTTTTCATTTGGGTTCATAATTGTTGTTGTTTGTCTTAACTAAGTGTTTAGCTTCTGCTATCAATCCCTTAATGCTTCATCTGAAGATTAATGTTATTCTGTGATATAGTTTCAGTCATTCCTTCGCATCAGAACTTAAACTGGTAAGATCTTTTGCTTGGATTTGTGATCTGAGAAGAAGAATCTGATTTTTCATTAATGTCTTTCTTCTATGCTCAACTCTAACCTTCCTACATACACTTAAAATATTCTTGCACTATTTTTTCATTAATGAGTTCAAATTGATGTGGATATGCATTGTCAATATATCAGTGCAAAGAGTCATTTTAACCATAATAGTACATAGAGAAATAAGCTAATGAATTAAAGTAATTTTCATGAATAAGCTGGATAAGCATTTTCTTTAATCAAGCTTTGAGTTATTCGAGCTAGCACAGATGTAAATTGTAGTTATCCTTTTGTGCTAGATTACTCTTCCTTTTTCTATAATGATCTTGAGCATAATCATGTAGTTTCATTGAATCTTTTAGGCAACCTTAGGTTTAGGTTATTTATTATTTGAGTGTTATTTTACTTTTTGATTATCTTAGGAGTTTTACTTTATGTTTTTCAAAGTTTTATTAGTCTTAGTATGAATTATATATTTTTTTATATATGTACATGAATGGAAATTATATGCACAGAAAGTACTATGTATGAAGGTTTTATTTCTATTAATTATAGTTAGAGATTCTAAATATGAATTCTAAATAAGAATAAATGAATGAATAATATGCAAAAATATGTAAACATAGTTTTAAAAGTTTATTTTAATCTATATACAACTAAAGGAAATTTGGACAAAATTCTAACTATTAAATATGATTTTTAAATATGCAAACGAGATATGAAGGTATAAGATTAAAGCTTGATTTCTACAAATAAGAATATACACACATCTAATTAGATATAAGTCATCAAAATCCTAAAAAGCAAAGTAAGAATGTAAATCTAATTCTACAAGAATTTAATTAATTGAATGTGAAAGTTAAAATAAAAGCATGTAAATAAACAAAATAATAAATTGAAAGGTTAAACATAAGTACTTATTGACAAAAGAATGGACTGAAAGAAATGCACAAGTAAATATTTCAAAAATTCAGATAATGACACATTCAATGAGAGCATTCGAGTTTGAGTGTTATACCTGCACTTACCTTTCTTTTTTATTTTGAAGGAACTTGGTATTTCATCATATCCTCCATTCTCTTTCTTCTTCATATCAGAAAACTTATTAGTTTTCAAGAGCTCACCAACAACTCTCTATTTTCAAGTTTACTAGAAAACTTATACACTTTTACATAGTATTTCTCTCAAACATAGGGAAAGATTTGATCTCTCTTTCATCAATTTATAATACAAAAGACCTTCCTATAATGTAAAGACAATGGCCATAATGATAAGAAGGTTTAAGCTCAATGATAGATAACCAAAGAGTTAAGCTCTTGGCCATGATTGGAAGGATTTGCATAAGTTTAAGTGCATCTAAAAATTATCCCTTCACCACCTTTGAATCGTCCCAACTTTTTGCCTTAAATATCTTCTTCATACTTTCGACCGTTGGAGAAGATGAGTTCCGTTGAATGCAGAAACAAGAGCAACATTAAATGAATAAGATCATTTGAATTTTCTACCATTGAAGTCCATGTCTTTCTAATTTGTCTCGAGCTGCTACATTACCATTCAGAGAGCAAGATGAGCTATTATAAAAGGTGTTCCTCATTTGACTCATCACAGCCTTAAAGAACTTGCAACGCCACTTATTGCAGAAAATGGTGACTGATATAAGTCTATACAATGATAGCTTGAGTGCAAATGCCATTTGTATGCTTAGTCACATAAATCAATTTTCCTTTGACATGTCACAGTCTCTCTTTGTCTGCATTTGTCTATCATAAGTTGCAAACAAATTCTTCATAGGTTTATCTGTCAATTGAACTTCCACAAGAAAGATTTTGTCTATTACAACTAGTAGACATACTTTGAATGGTGTAGATGAAGTTGAACTGACTGATAGACAAACTCTTCTTTGTCTACCAAAATTTCTCTAGGAGATTTGTCTATTATTCAATCCGTTGTGTATGTGCTTTGTCTGTTATAAATAATAGACAATCTCTTGGTGGTGCTGACAAAGTTAGGCTGATCAATTGACAAACTTCTTCTTCAATATGAATAAACAAAGTAATATGTTCTTCCTTTGTTCTTCACTGTCTGATGGGGGTAGCAGACAAAGTTTGCTCAGTCTTGCACTAATAGACAAAGTATGGTTTTCTTTTTTTATTCCTCATTATCTATTGAAGGTGCTAGATGAAGCTCATATTAACTTGCTTGAACAAACAAATTTTGGCATTCATCTGATGTAAGCAATAGACGAATTATGTTCTGCTTTGTCTTGGATAAAATACTTTGCACATCGCATTGGTTTGTTATAAGTTCTAGACAATCATGCCTTTGTCTGTTGAAGCCCATTTTGAGCCAAGTAGTACTTTGTCTTTTTAGCTTTGTCTATCCTCACTGTGTAGCTTCTACTTTGGATAATGCTTTGTCTGTCATAAGTAACAGATGAACTTTTGATCCACAGATGAAGTAAAGTTCTTTAACTATTCTGCACACTTCAAGTAACAGAAGGGGTTTGTTCTTGCAACTTCCTTAGTTGTTCAATCTTGATTTGTTTGTCTTGGCTCAGCTGAAGTTGCACTCCCTTATCTGTTCATATTGCCTTTTTGTCTTCAAACTAATCCATTCTTCTACCTTTGTGTATGATTGTCTGGGCTACAATTTCTTCTTTCTCCCTTTGTTTGAGCATTTGATGAAACTTCTCCTTCTTTCTTTATCTTAGACAAGTTTTCTTTGGTCGATGTATATATCTTGAGTTTCTCAAATAGCTTTATGCTTCTTCAACCATGGCTTCATCTTCAACTTCTTTGTTTTGCATTTATCTGTTGAAGTTTTCTCTTTGAGATTAGCAAACAATGCAAACTCGTTTTAGCTCATCCTTGAAGTCGTGTTTGTCTCCCATTGCTTTTATTCGTGGAAGCTTCTATTAGACAACTACATTATAATCATTTTATAAAGGAAGAATAATATACATGTCCATTAAATTCATAATATGAAAGCTTAAGTAATATGGTGCATTGTATTTATTTAGTAAATTTATGTTGTAAAGGTTAATTAATGTTTATTGTGTGTGCAATATAAAGAAAATAATGTATATTTGTATAATTAATCATTCATGGTTATGTGTTTATGTTATGTTTATTAATTCATAACCATATGATCGTTAGAGATTTAATCATACAAGTTTTGTCATCATCAAAATCATACACAATAATGTTGACATCTCATCCCATCCATCCAAGCATTCAATTATTATCATTAATATTTATTTATATATACAATAATGGGATAATCCTTATCCCCCTTAACCATACATTCATCCA